>CAUYPK010005578.1:0-16763 GCA_963574355.1 Loris lydekkerianus | reverse complement strand
GGAAAAGATTCCCTATTTAACAAATGGTGCTGGGTGAACTGGCTGGCAACCTGTAGAAGACTGAAACTGGACCCACACCTTTCACCATTAACTAAGATAGACTCTCACTGGATAAAAGATTTAAACTTAAGACATGAAACTAAAAAAATACTAGAAGAGAGTGCAGGGAAAACCCTTGAAGAAATCGGTCTGGGTAAGTATTTTATGAGGAGGACCCCCCGGGCAATTGAAGCAGCTTCAAAAAGACACTACTGGGACCTGATCAAACTAAGAAACTTCTGCACAGCCAAGAACACAGTAAGTAAAGCAAGCAGAAACCCCTCAGAATGGGAGAAGATATTTGCAGGTTATGTCTCTGACAAAGGTTTAATAACCAGAATCCACAGAGAACTCAAACGTATAAGCAAGAAAAGAACAAGTTATTCCATCACAGGCTGGACAAGGGACTTGAAGAGAAACTTTTCTGAAGAAGACAGGAGCACGGCCTGCAGACATATGAAAAAATGCTCATCATCTTTAATCATCAGAGAAATGCAAATCAAAACTACTTTGAGATATCATCTAACTCCAGTAAGATTAGCCCATATTACAAAATCCCAAGACCAGAGATGTTGGCGTGGATGTAGAGAAAAGGGCACAATTCTACACTGCTGGTGGGAATGCAAATTAATACATTCCTTTAGGAAAGATGTTTGGAGAACACTTAGAAATCTAAAAATAGATCTGCCATTCAATCCTATAATTCCTCTATACCTAGGTATATACCCAGAAGACCAAAAATCACATCATAACAAAGATATTTGTACCAGAATGTTTATTGCAGCCCAATTCATAATTGCTAAGTCATGGAAAAAGCCCAAGTGCGCATCGATCCACGAATGGATTAATAAATTGTGGTATATGTACACCATGGAATATTATATAGCCTTAAAGAAAGATGGAGACTTTACCTCTTTCATGTTTACATGGATGGAGGTGGAACATATTCTTCTTAGTAAAGTATCTCAAGAATGGAAGAAAAAGTATCCAATGTACTCATCCCTACTATGAAACTAATTTATGGCTTTCACATGAAAGCTATAACCCAGTTATAACTTAAGAATAAGGGGAAGAGGGAAAGGGAGGGGAGGGAGGGGGAGGATGGGGAGAGGGAGGGTGATTGGTCAGATTATACCTGCAGTGCATCTTACAAGGGTACATGTGAAACTTAGTAAATGTAGACTATAAATGTCTTAACACAATAACTAAGAAATGCCAGGAAGGCTATGTTAACCAATTTGATGAAAATGTGTCAAATGGTCTACAAAACCAGTGTGTGGTGCCCCATGATTGCATTAATGTACACAGCTATGATTTAATAATTTAAAAAAAAAAGAAAGACATTTTCTCTGTTCACATATGATATGATGATATGTAGAACATGCTAAAGATTCCACAAAAAACTCTTAGAGCTAATAAACAAATTCAGCAAGGTAGGATTACAAAATCAACACACACAATCCAGCTGCATTTCTATAGACAATAAACAATCTGAATAAGCCATTTTAAAACAATACCACTTATAATAGCATCAAAAAGAATAAAATATTTAGGAATAATCTTAACCAAGAAAGATGTACCCTGAAAACCACAAGACATTGCCAAAAGACATTAAATAAGTTTCAAATAAATGGAAAGACATACTATGTTCATGGATCAGAAGATTTGCTATTGTTATAATATCCATACTACCTTTATCAATCTATAGATTCAATGTAATACTTTATAAAAATCCCAATGGCATTTTTGCAGAAATAGAAATTCTAAAACTTATGTGAGATCTCACATGGGCCAAAACAATCTTGAGAAAGGAAAGCAAAGCTGGAGGCCTCCCACTTCCTAATTTCAAAACATATTATAAAACTACAGTATGATAGTACTGCCAGAAAGATAGACATCTACACCAAAGGATAGAATAGAAAACCTAGAAATAAACACTCATATATATGGCAAATGACCTTCAATAAATCTGCCAATGCTACACAATGGGGAAAGGATAATCTCTTCAACATGGTGTGGTAAAACTTAATATCTACATGTGAAAGAATGAAGTTGGACCCTTACCTTCCAGGGGTCCTCAAACTGCGGCCCATGGGCCACATGAGGTGGTGTGATAGTATTTGTTCCTGTTTTGTGATTGTATTTGTTCCCATTTTGTTTCTTTACTTCAAAATAAGACATGTGCAGTGTGCATAGGAATTTGTTCATAGTTTTTTTTTTTTTTTTTTTAAACTATAGTCTGGCCCTCCAGCAATCTGAGGGACAGTGAACTGGCCCCCTGTTTAAAAAGTTTGAGCACCCCTGCTAGACTATATACAAAAATTAATTCAAAATGGGTTAAAGTCTTCAAACATAAGACCTGAAACTATAAAACTTCTGGCAGAAAATAGAGAAAGCCTTTCTGACATTGGATTTGGCAATGATTTCTTGGATATGACATCAAAAGCACAGGGAACAGGCTCAGCACCGTAACACAGTGGTTACGGTGCCAGCCACACACACCAAGGCTGGCAGATTAGAACCAGCTAAACAACAATGACAACCACAACAAAAAATAGCTGGGCATTGTGGCGGGCACCTGTGGTCCCAGGTACTTGGGAGGCTGAAGCAAGAGAATTGCTTAAGCCCAAGAGTTTGAGGTTGCTGTGAGCTGTGACATCACAGTACTCTACCAAGGGCAACATAGTGAGACTTTGTCTCAAAAAAAAAAAAAAAAAAAAGCATAGGCAACAAAAGCAAAAATAGGCAACTGAGACTACATCAACTTTAAAACTTCTGCACAGCACACACACACGCGCAAAAAAACCCCAACAGAGTGAAAGTTAAACTACAGAATGCAAAAAGTATTTGTAAACCATGTATCTAATAATTAGGCCATGAGAGCTCCTTCCTTGTGAATGGAACTTGGTACCCTTACAAAAGAGGTTAACTAAGGGCATCCATCCCTTTTTGGCTTACTGGTTCCTTCCACGTGAGAACACAGCATTTCTCCACTCCAAAGGATGCAACATTCAAGATGCCCTCTTGAAAGCAGACACCAGAACCTCATCAGAAAACAAACCTTGATCTAGGACTTGTCAAGCTCTAGAGATATGAGAAATAAACTTCTGCCCTTCTTAAAACCGGTATAACAGCACAGACTAAGACACTAATCATTATGGAAATGCAAATTAAATCCACAATGAGATATCACCTTACAGCCATTAGGATCATTATTTTTTAAAAAAAGGGAAATAAGTGTTGACAAGGATATGGAGAACCTGAAACTCATACATTGTTGGTAGGAATATTAAATGGTTTCAGCTGCTATGAAAAACAGTATGGAGATTCCCCTAAAAAATTAAAAATAGAACTGCCATATGATCCAGTAATTCTGCTTTGGTGTATGTATCAAAAAGAATTGCAAACAGGGTCTGGAAGAGATATTTGCACTGTGTCTTCATTGCAACATTATTCACAATAGCCAAGAAGTAGAAGCAACCTAAATGTCCATCAATAGATGAATACATAAAGAAAATGTATATACATTCAGTGAAGTATTATTCAGCCTGAAAAAAAGAAAGACATCCTGTTATATGCTACAACATAGATAATCTTTGAGAACATCATGCTGAGTGAAATAAGTCAGTCACAAAAAGATAAATGCTACAAGAGTCTATTTACATGAAATATCTAAAGTAAACTCTTAGAAATTGGAATGGTGATCGCTAAGAGCTGGGGATCAGGGAAAGGAAAGTGGTTTTTCAGTGTATATAAAGTTTCAATTCTGCAAAATGAAAAAGTCCTAGAGATCTGTCACACTAGCAATCTATGCGCATATAGTTAACTCTACTGTACTGTGTATTTGGTCTGTACAAAATGATCACAGTGGTAGATTTTATATGATGTGTTTTTGACCACAATAAAAAATAAATAAAATCTACCTCAAGGGACAAAAATAAAATTATATGTGTAAAATGTCTAATGCCATTTACATGACATCTTGGAAAAGGCAGAGCTATAGTCACAGAGAACGTAAGTGGTTGCCAGAGGTTTGGTATGGGAGGATGGACGCAAAGGGAATGTTTGGCAGATGGAATTCTTCTGTCACCAGAGTAGTAGTGGTGGTTATGTGAATATGTGCACATGTTAAAATTCACATAATTGTTACTACCCCTAAAATCAACCTTTCTGCGTGTTTATTTTTAAAGATAAAATCCATAAAAATTAAGTACAAAAATGCACAAATTTGTGCATATGATTTCATGACTGCTGTAAAAACCCTAATGATTCTGTGTCATATTAGATCAGCAATTTTTATGTGTCTCTCATGAAAGAAAATTATAGTGTCATTTTAAGAGAATTCTATTTAATAGTGACCATTTTAGCACGCATACCATGTTACAAATTGCTTTTCATAGTCTCTTTCAACATTGTTCTTCCTTTGCTCATGTTTTTTCCTTTTAATAACTTGACTTGAAACTTTTCTCATGCAAAGCTATCATTTTATACTTTTTGTGATTAATGAAAAAAAAGCTTTTATCGTTTTATCTCTTTACCTCTTCTAGTCTTTTTCCTCATATCATGTTTAACACCTCCCAGCTTGAAGTCACTTAAACATGTAATTAAAGGTTTTTTTAATCTGTCTTTCGGATTATTTATGAAGATGTTAAACAAAACTGGGTTTGACCTTAAACTCTGCCGGGTCTGCTAATCTAAACCACGCTCATTCACCCTCATGCTGATTCATTTTAAACTTTCCATTGTTTATAGTCCTATCTAAGATTCATTTCATGGTATCAATAACCAAAGGCATTCATTTCCATTTCTCTAATGCACATGCTACCAAACGCTTACCCCAACGTCCAGATGTTTTATATCTTTTTGTCTATTCATTTGATAATTGTATGAAAAATTTGATCTCCTATCCTCTTAGTGGCCACCTACAAGGATACAAACAGCAGTGTGAGTCCATTAGAATCAATCTGTTCTTAGAAGTTAGATAATAAGTCAGTAAGTAAACAGAAGAAATGAGCAATAAAGGCAGATTCCTTACACAGATAAGCAGATCTTCAGCTTGGAGTAATAAGATGGTAAGGAAGGAAAGGAGGAAGGAAGGGAGGAAAGGAGGGAGGGGAAAAGAATGAAAAGAAAGAGAAGAAAGGGAAGGAAAGAGTGACCAGAGTGGAATTGGTGGGGAATGAGGAAAATACAGCACAAGAGAAGACACGGAAACAAAGGATGGGACTGGGAGGAGTGACTGAGCTGATGGCTGCAGCCAGCCCCAAAGCACAAAATCAGCTTTATTTTATAGTATCTGTACAGGGTTGTCCAGGGGGAAGTAGCATGGACAATGTGGGGAAATAGCATAAAAAAAAAGACATAATTTTGGTCTTACAGTACAATTGGAAAATATAAATGACTTTTTTTTTTGTAGTGACAGAGTTTCACTTTGTCACCCTCGGTAGAGTGCCATGACGTCACACAGCTCACAGCAACCTCCAGCTCTTGGGCTTACGCAATTCTCTTGCCTCAGCCCCTGGGCAGCTGGGACTACAGGTGCCCACCACAGCACCCAGCTATTTTTTTGTTGCAGTTTGGCCGGGGCTGGGTTTGAACCCACCACCCTCGGTATATGGGGCCAGTGCCCTACTCACTGAGCCACAGGACTTTATGAAGACAAGTCATCTTGTTAATGGTTTGTACTCAACTTCATTAACATATGACAAGAAGAAAAAAGGGCAAGATCACCAAGGATCTCAGCATAGTTGACAAAACAAAGGAAGAACTATGTCTTGAGTAGTAGTCTCTACTCAACTTCATTAACATATGACAAGAAGTAGGAAGGCAAAGATCACAGAAGCAGTCGGGATGGGGGGGGGGTTCATTCCCTGAATGTTCCCTAGGCTGTGAGGGCCCTGCCATCTCACAGCTCGCTCTCCACATCTGAAGGAAGGAAGGGAGGGAGGGAGGGAGGGAGAGAAATTTCTTATGATAGAATGATATATGGTTCACAGACACAATTAGAATTAAGCAAAGACTATGATAAAAAGTCATAATAAGTTGTATGTTAGATGACACAAGGTGGTGTTTGTACGTAGAGATGAACAAACGAACACCAGAGAAGTAGAATCAAAGCTGCGCTTTAAAGAGGGATTTGGAGTGTTAAAGCTTTCAGTAAGATTTGTGTACTGATGAAAGAAAATAGTTGAAAAGAAAAAGCACATACATTCATTCAATCTAGACACAAATAAAATGGTGTCGCTGATAAAATGAAGCTTGAAAATAAAGAGCTAAAAAGTGGAAGATGTTTAAATAGGGGAATTAAAAAATAACTTTAATCTGTAGGGTGTCCACAAGTCTGGAACACAGGCGAATAGACATAATGTCAAAGATATCTTCCATCTGGAAAGGGAGAGAAAGAGAAAGGAAGAAAGAAAGAGAAAAAAAGAAAAGAAGGACAGAGAGAGAAAAGGAAGGAAGGGAGGGAAGGAGAGAAGAGAGGAAGAAACAGAAGAAATGAAATGAAATCATAAAACCATGTTTCTATATGTGACATATGCATGATTCAATTTATGAGAGGAGAATGGTAACTCTTGTCGCTAATAGTGATAAGAAAAGAATATGCCATGTGACTAGTGGGTTACACTATCATGTCATTCCTCTGCCTAACATCTTTATATAAACCTAACTGGATGACTTTCAAGGCCCTTGGCCAAATGGGCTCATCCCTGTAGCACCACAACATCTAATCACTGCATTATTCTTTAAGGTAAGGTGCATCAGTAATGCTTCATAACATTCTCCCTGCCCTCATATATAGTACCTTTGTATTATAAAAGAGGTCGAATAAATCATTTTGAGGCCTTTGCATCCCTTCCACCCTTCTGCCATGTGAGGACACAACAAGAAGATGCTATAAAAGGAATAGGCTCTCACCAGACCCCAAATATGCCAGCTTACTTGGTCTTGGGCCTTCCACCCCTAGAACTATAAGTGAATTTCTATTACTTACAAATTGCCCACTTTGTGGTATTTTGTTAATAGAGACAGTCAGAAAGACCCAGAGATATGTTAGCACAGTCTAACCTTACCAGAGAATTGGAGGGTTGGTCAAGAGTCCTGTCCCAGTGGTAACTCTCAGTGTTCAAGACCTCTGCAGAATGGACCCCAAATGGACTTCCCCTGGTCTCTATTCAGGTGATTCTACTCATGACACAACTTCTCTCTATTGCCTCCTCTCCACTTTGGCTTTCTGGGCACCTTGAACACAAGTGCCCAGGGAGGAAGAAACTGACTGGGCTGGTAATCCTGGTCTAGCATGAAGAGCCCTTAGTGACCAGAGTTTTGCAAATCCCTGGGGTCTAACTGATCATGGCTGTGGCAACAAGATCAGATGGCACAAAGCATGGCAATTTGTACACAACCAAAAGCAAGGGCTGCTTTATTCCAAGAAGTCTGTAAGTGTGTCAGGTACCTGGAGCTTTATAGTCTATCTAGTTCACTTGTATGGCTGGCTTTCATCCAGTGACTGTGGTATTATTTTGTATTTTTTTGTTTGTTTTACAAATTTTTTAAAATTAAATCATAGCTGTGTACATTAATGCATTTATGAGGTGGAATGTGCTGGTTTTAAATACAATTTGAAATACTTACAAAAAAGATGGAGACTTTACCTTTTTTATGTTACATGGATGGAGCTGGAACATATTCTTCCTAGTAAAGTATCTCAAGAATGAAAGAGGCTCGGCGCCAGTGGCTCAAGCAGCTAAGGTGCCAGCCACTTACACCTGAGCTGGCGGGGTCGAATCCAGCCCAGGCCTGCCAAACAACGACAGCTGCAGCCAAAACAACAGCTGGGCGTTGTGGCAGGTGCCTGTAATCCCAGCTACTTGGAAGATAGAGGCAAGAGAATCGCTTGAGCCCAGAAGTTGGAGATTGCTGTGAGCTGTGATGCCACAGCACTCTACCCAGGGTGACAACTTGAGGCTCTATCTCAAAAATAAAAAATAAAAAATAAAAAATAAAAGAATGGAATAAAAAGTATCCAATGTACTCAGCTCTACTATGAAACCAATATATAATCAACCCCACTTCCGTATTTTGCATTTTTCAGCAGGAACTACCCAGGGTGCTGGGCGGTGACTTACTAAGTGTAGAAAAAATATCATATTTGATTTCAGGAACAAACCATATGTTGCAACATCCTGAGGGTATTGAATCTTTAGGATGACTCTTTAGTAAATATGATGATAATATAAAGTATTAGATTAATAAAACAAGTATCAAAATACTAGGTACCATAAAAGGGAGTGTTAGGTTTTAAATATAAGTCTTTGGAAAATTACAGCATTAATACTAGAGTGAGTATGGACACTTGTTGACTCCTGTAACATCTTGAAGAATGTGAAGGTACTATTCTTTAAAAGAAAATTTTTATTACTATACATAAAGAGATTATAAATACACAAAGGCCAGATTAAGTCACAACACAGATGTTTGCCCTTTTCTGCATTCGATTCCCTCTCAGTAATGTTGGTCTTCTGTCTACTGTTCCGTTGGTGGTTTTTACCCCTATCTTTTCCTCTCCGCATTTTTAATCCCAGTCCATTGATTGCTTTGGTTTTCTCCTTGGAAAGGCTGGAGGAGCAGCATCTATCTTTTGGGAGATTACTGGTCCCTCAGAGAAGGAAAATCCTCCACCAGACCAGCTTTCCTCTCTCCTCTTGTGGTCATCCATCTGTCCATCCCTTTTAGAGCACATGTGCAGAGGGTTCTTAGGCTCTGCAGCTCTTCCATGCTTAAAAAAAAAAGAAAGAGAGAGAGAATGAAGGGCGAAGTAAAGCCACACAATCTTAAAGAAAATGAACAGAGACTAGAATCTGTGAGGCCCTGCCATCACAATTGCTGCCTTTCACATTAAATTAGATTCCTTTCCACTAGGGCGCATGTAATTTCCATTAAAGGTGACTTAGTCCCAACAGGAAAGGACAGATTACGTTATGTTAAAGCCTACATTCGTGAATAACACGGAAATGTATTTGGAATTCCTATGCTTTAAAAAGCAAGTCCAGTTGCATAGATTCTATAGTTTTGCACATATTAGTATAAATGTCAGTCAAATTTAAGCCTTTATTGGGTGGATTTTGTGTTTAATTTAGTGAAATTTGGATTAGAGTGGGAGCTTCTACTTAAAAAGGTAAATATTACTCACAGTTAAATGGGAAAAGTATAACTCTAAAATTTGTATTTTCAAAATTTGTCACAGACAAAAAATATGAATATAATCATATTTGTAATAAAAAAATATGAATGTAATCATGATTTTAGTCTTACATGAAAAACATTTAGAGAAGAAGAATAAAGAAAATCCATGCATTAAAGGTAAATTTTCTTCAATGTAAGTGATATGAATTCAAACTATACTGTGAGGCCAAAGTCATTTTTACTTTGACTTCCCTCATTAGAAGTAATACAATCTAATATGCTTATCGAGACTTCTACTGTGAAGATTTATCGGTGCTAATTAGACTTAATATGGTTTCACTGTTAGCTTTAATCATATAGTTCAGGGGTCCTCAAACTACGGCTCACAGGCCACTTGAGGCGGTGTGATTCTATTTGTTCCCGTTTTGTTTTTTTACTTCAAAATAAGATATGTGCAGAGTGCTTGGGAATTTGTTCATAGTTTTTTTTTAAACTATAGTCCAGACCTCCAACGGTCTGAGGGACAGTGAACTGGCCCCCTGTTTAAAAAGTTTGAGGACCCCTGATATAGTTAATTGTATTTCATTATTAACATCTTTGCCACAAATCCAATCCAGATTTCATACTGTTAATCCATCACGAAGTCCTGTCAATTCCAACTCCAAAGTTATCTTTATGTCTCTGCTACTAACACCACCTCTGTCCTCATGTCTCGCCCAGAGATTGTTGACACAGCCTCCCTACTGGTCCTCTGTTCTCCCACTCTGATCTCTCTCCCATCTGGTCTCCAGGTTGGAGGTACATGAAGTTCTCAAATGCACACCCATGAAGAGAAAGACACACAACAGCCCTTATGAACAAGCCCATACCTGCCTCTGGGTCTCAGCTTGCACAAGCTCTTGCTTATTGTGTGTCTTCCAGAACCTCACCTGGGGTCTCCTGCCACAGGGCCTACATGTGCATTTAGGACCCTCCCCTCTTTACCTAACTCCAAGCACCCTCAGGTCTCAAGCCAAGGCCACTTCCTCTATAAACCCTACCTTGACGTCCTTCCTTGATTAGCCCAAATGCTCCTGTTAAGTTAATGCTGTGTGCCTTTCCTTCCTAGCTCTGGTCTGTCACATTGCTCCATTAGTTTGATAATTATTTGATTAATGTCTCTCTCCTATGCTTGACTAAAGTTAGACCAGGGAGGAATCGCATCTATTTTTGCTCTCTCCAGGGTCTAGAAAGATACCTGGCACATATTGGTACCCCCTAAGTATATGTTGTATAAATAACATATGAAAATAGCAAATAAAACCTCACAAAACCACAGGTATATTTATTAATAGTATACAGATATATGCATGCATAATTATTATTATTATGCCATGAATCCAACTATTTTAACAATTAAGGCCAAAAAATTTACAAAGGTTACTTTAGAGTTTTGTCTGACAAACCATTCAAAGAATTGTTTTAGTAAAATGTTTAGTTTTCTATGCCATGCATGAATATTAAATTATCAAATTATGTATGTCAACTTCAAACTCCTGTGACACCATGTCAACTCTCCAAAGTTAAAAAATTTACTGGCTTATGATTTAAATTGAAAGTGACTCCAAATCTTAGCTTTGCTTGGGTTTTATAACTTTTTGTTTTTAATAAAAAAAGAAAACATTGCCAAAAACACTTAAAGTGGAAAGTGTTTCTGGGTAACAATAGCAGGGGAAATGGTAAGAATTTAGTAAAACTGGGAGTACCATGCTCAAGTTTTTAGGTGTCTAGGTGATTTCTCATAATTTATATTTCTACCCCAATAAATATTGCTATTTGTGAAATTTTCCTTGCCTGCCCTTTGTGCAAGTTTAAATTGTGGTTAAAGGTTTGGATAGTTAACTTTTATAGTCAGAAACATTTGATTCTAAATTTGTAATCCTTGGTGCATTTAGGGAAAGAGACGTGTGCGAACAGTCTGGAAGAAAAAATTCCATTACAACATCAGACAGAAATGGAATTAACTACTTAATTTTCTGTGCACTCTTTGAGGTTATCCCCCCCCCCCAAACACGTAGTGTACTATATACCCACTAATAGCTTTACTATTTAAATAGAAATATTTTGCCTGATTTAGACATTAGATACTTTAGTGAGGGAAGACAGTACTCTTAAACAAATCCTGTTGATTATTTAAGAGTGATTTGTGTCTCTTGCTCCCAGCTTGTCCATATCTTCTGAAAATAGTGCCTGGCATAGAGCAGGCATTTTACATTTGTTGACTGATAAAATGTATATGCAAGTCTACTTCAAAAGTTTAGTTAATATACAAAATGTAAATCTTTCCTTTTTTTTTCCAAATTGATTCTGAAGTCAGCTCATCTTCATGGCTGTACAATACGTGTATCTATAGGTCTCCATGCTTCAGAAGCAGTGAAAGTATATTTCATTTGTATAGAGAAGGAATCCTTTTCAGTGGGTTTTTAATGTTTAAAATGGCTGTGGGCCAGGATGAAATACTCAAGTTATTTGTGATTTAATTAATATATAGTTTATTCAAGCCTTTACATTCAGCTTGTCGATATTGATGTTTTATTTATAAATCTCAGAGACATGTTTTCAAATACAAAATAATGCCTTTGTTTTTTTCTTTCATTGATTTCCAAGAGATTATAAATCTGACAGATTAAGTTTCTCCAATTGTTTATTTATATCTTATTTTTTTCAAACCAATTAATGTAATACATACCCACACTCACTGTTAGCTTAAAAAATATAGTATTACAGATACTTTGGAAGTCTCTAAAAAACTCCTCCCACACTGTACCTCCTAACCTGCACACCACTACTATTCTGAATTATGCTCTGAATATTTTAGTACAGTATATCATTTTACATAAAACTTTTTATAAAGAGTATCATCTCTGCAGAAATAGATGCTGACATCAAGTTTGAGATGTTTCTGTGTCTTGTCTTTTCATCTTTTCTTAAAATATGGAATCATTTCCTAGATAGGAACTTTTAATTTTTTTTATACTTTTATGTAGTCAACTTTATCACTTATTTCCTTCATGATCTGCATTTTTTGTATTTTATTTTAAAAATATTTTCCTATCTTAGATTCATAAAGATACTACTCTCTTACATGTTAAAGTTGTATCATTCCTACGTATTCTTAACCCCTGTTATGGTTAATTTTATGTGCCAACTTTGCAGGGCCATGAAGTGCACAGATAATTGGTCTAACATTATTCTGGGTGCTTCTGTGACCATGTTTTCAGGTGAGATTAACATTTAAAACAGTGAACTTTAGTAAAGCAGATTGCCTACCCTAATATGGGTGGTCTCATCCTTGAATAGAAAAAATAAAGACAAACCTTCCCCCAAGAGAGCACTCTCTAGTTTATGCCTTCAAAATTTATCTGCAAATTTGACTTTCCCTACCTGAAAGGCTTCAAACTGGAATTTGGCTCTACCTAGGAGCGTCCATACCACCAGCCCACGTTGTTGATTTTGGATTTACCAGCCTCTACAACTGTGTGAGCCAAGTCCTCATAATCTCAATCTCTCTCTTTCTTTCTCTCTCTCTCCATATACATTCATACACCCTATTGATTCTGTTTCTCTGGAGAACTCTAATACACTGCCCCCCAAATAATTTTGGTATACGTATGGAAAGCAAAAATACAAGTTTACATTTGTATAAATGGAAAACCAAGTGTTTCATCATCATTAAACATTCATCCTCTCCTCGCTAATCTGCAAGGCTGCCCCTGTCATCATCAGTCACATGTAGACACAGTGTCTTAATTGATACAGCTTTAAAATGAGTCTTGATAACTGGGACAAGATCTCTACTCCCCCTTTCTTCTGGATATTGGGGCCCTTTTCTCTTCTTTTGTAGAAATTTTATAATCATCTTTTCAAGTCCATTAAAAGTTGTGTGTTTTATTATCATTTTATTTGGAGAGAATTGACAATTTATGTTACTATATTTTCTCATCCCTAAATCTATTTAGGCCATAAAGTTCTTACACATCTATTTTTTATTTATTCGTAGGTACTTTTTTGTTGCTGTTTTTTGTTCCAAGCTTCAATTCGTTGCTGGTGTATAGAAATGTCACCTATTTTTTAATAATTGATTTTAAACAGAATAACCTTCTTGAATTCATTTATTAAGTCTAATAGTTCACCTACTGATATTTCTTGGATATTCTTTGTTGACATGCATAACTAATGTCAGAGATTTGTTTGTTTTGTTTTACTTTTTTCTCAGTCTTTATACATTGTATTACTTTTTCTTGTCTTATTACAAAGGCCAGTCCTCTCATCCAAGGTGTAAGAGAAGTTAAAACTGAAGGCATTCTGATTTCATACTTAATTCAAAGGGGAATTTTCACTATGTTTTATCAAGTATGATATTTGCTGTAGATTTTTCCACATATCTTTTAACAAATTAAAGATATTTCTTTTCTCCCCAGGCTAATTTTCTAAATTTTTATTATTTAAAAAAGGGCTTTCATTTTATCATATACTTTTTCTTCATGTATTAAGCTCATTACATGCAGTACTCAATATATGTGTATTAGCTCCATTTATTACCAGGATGTTTAAATCATATGTATTGTATTTATTTATTTATTATTTATTTACTTATTTGAGACAGAATCTCACTCTGTCACCCTAGGCAGAGAGCTGTGGCATCTGCCTAGCTCACAGCAACCCCAAACTCTTGAGTTCAAGTGGTTCTCCTGCCTGAGCCTCCCACGTAGCTGGGAGTGCAGGCACCTTCCAGCACTTTGGGCTAATTTTCCTATCTTTAGTAGAGATAGAGCTTCACTCTTGCTCAGGCTGCTCTTGAACTTCTTACCTCCAGCAATCCTCCCACCTCAGCCTCCTTGAGCGCTTGGTTACAGGCATAAGCCACCATGCGTGGCCCATCAATATGTATTCTTAAGAATTGTTTTCCATTTGCTCTATCAATTACTGAGTGGTTGTATCAAATACATTGCAAGTGTCTATTTCTCTTAAACTGTCACTTGTAAGGCTAAATTATTAAGTGCATAAAAATTTGAAATCACTAAAGAGCCTTTCATTATTATAAATTATCCCTGTTGATCCTGAATAACACAGTTTATCTTACAAACTACTTAATCTAAAAGCAATTTGGCTATCCATCTGGACCTTCTAAGTTTTCCAGTTATACTACAGGTGAATTCTTCTTGCCTTCCCTCCTTCTTTGTCAAGGCTCAGTTGGTATCTTCCCTTTTTAATAAGCTTCAGTTTCTTTCACTGCTATTCAGTAAAATCATGTTCATCTTTTTCTGCATTTCCCCCCCAATTGAGCTCCACGGGCCTTATTTTTGCTTTAAATTACAAATAAAATTTCAGAGTTGGCGCTTTAAAAATCAAGACTTCATAATTAATAAAATGGACCTAAAGGACAGAAGAAGGAACCGTGCTTTCTCCTCTGCACCCACAGAGGAACAGCCATCTTGTGTCGCAAAACAAGTTCAAAGAGTCTGATGGAGTGTGGCATTGAGACTCGGATGAGTGTTTATACTAACTAGTTCTGTTCATTATTTGCATAAATTTATCCTTGGAAAGAACATGAGAATAAAGACTCTGGAAATCATTGCTACATCCTTAAAAGTAATCTCCAAAGAACCTATAATTCTTAGCAGTTATCTTAATGCCATGTTTGACATTTCTGTATTCATATACGGTCTGAATACTTGTAAGCTTGTTCTGTTGAAGGAGTAGAAGATTGTTAGCATTTTTTTCCTGCTTGAAAAAGAGAATAAATGCCCATCACTCGACTAGATTTCTCATTTAACAAGGAAATTGATGGTTCTGTCTCATTTGTGGTGGTGCGTCCATATTTGTATCATCTGTCTTCTGCCTTTTTGTTGCCTGAATCGGGAGTTCCCAGGCCAGGGTACAGTAACAATTAGTGGATTTGGTAGAATTTGTCTTTGCACTGACACCGTGGTTGTGTTTAAGAACCACACCAGAGCTTATGACTTCTCCCAGCTCATTGCTGAGGTGCAGATCCGAGGGGAGGGAAAGCCTCTGCTTCCCCATCACACCTCTAATTCAGATGGTGCTAAGTCTTTGCTACTTGTCAGAAGCTATTTCACTGTTGACTCTTCATGTACCATCCACATCCCGTGATTTTTCTCCTAATCTAATAAGGGAAAAGTAAAGGGGTAAAATGTAGGGTTTCTTGTAGTTCAAACTAAGACCAATGTATTTGAACCAGAGAAATTAGTTTCACACGGGACTTTTCATGTACCATCTATGTCTCCAGGAGTTTTTTTATTTTTATCTAGTTTTCATTCCATTTATCAAGACTTTTTTCCCCTTATGTTTGAGAATCATTCTTTCTCATAGCACCTAATTTCCTCTCTTACCTTCCTCCAAGCAAGAGAAAAATAAACCGATGGGATTGGCATTATGTCTGGCTTTTTTTTTTTTTTTTTTTTTTAATTAAATCATAGCTGTGTACATCAATGTGGTCATGGGGCACCATACACTAGTTCCATAGACTGTTTGACACATTTTCATCACACTGGTTAGCATAACCCTCCTGGCATTTTCTTAGTTATTGTGCTAAGACATTTACATTCCACATTTATTAAATTTCACGTAAGCCCTTGTAAGATGCACCGCAGGTGTAATCCCACCAATCCCTCTCCCTTTGCCCACATCCCCCCTCCCTCCCCTCTCTTTCCCCTTTCCCCTATTCTTAACTTATAACTGGGTTATAGCTTTCATGTGAAAGCCATAAATTAGTTTCATAGTAGGGCTGAGTACATTGGATACTTTTTCTTCCATTCTTGAGATACCTTACTAAGAAGAATATATTTCAGCTCCATCCACGTAAACATGAAAGAGGTAAAGTCTCCATCTTTCTTTAAGGCTGCATAATATTCCATATACCACAATTTATTAATCCATTCGTGGATCGATGGGCACTTGGGCTTTTTCCATGATTTAGCAATTATGAATAGGGCTGCAATAAACATTCTGGTACAAATATCTTTGTTATGATGTGATTTTTGGTCTTCTGAGTATATGCCTAATAGGGGAATTATAGGATTGAATGGCAGATCTATTTTTAGATCTCTAAGTGTTCTCCATATATCTTTCCAAAAGGAATGTATTAATTTGCATTCCCACCAGCAGTGTAGAAGTGTTCCCTTTTCTCTACATCCATGCCAACGTCTCTGGTCTTGGGATTTTGTGATATGGGCTAATCTTACTGGAGTTAGATGATATCTCAAAGTAGTTTTGACTTGCATTTCTCTGATGCTTAAAGATGATGAGCATTTTTTCATGTGGCTGTAGGCCGCGTGCCTGTCTTCTTCAGAGAAGTTTCTCCTCAGATCCCTTGCCCAGCCTGCGATGGGATCACTTGTTCTTTTTTTGCTTATACGTTTGAGTTCTCTGTGGATTCTGGTTATTAAACCTTTGTCAGAGACATAACCTGCAAATATCTTCTCCCATTCTGAGGGCTGTTTGCTTGCTTTACTTACTGTGTTCTTGGCTGTGCAGAA
>CAUYPK010005576.1:0-105099 GCA_963574355.1 Loris lydekkerianus | reverse complement strand
ATATGTGAAGCTTAGTAAATGTGGAATGTAAATGTCTTGGCACGGTAGCTGGGAAAATGCCAGGAAGGCCATGTTGACTATTTGATGAAAATGTGTCAAATGGTCTGTGAAGCTAGTGTATGATGCCCCATGATCATATCATTGTACGCAGCTATGATTTAATAAAAAAAAAAAAAACATGCAAATTCAGGAGCCCAGACCCTGACCCACTAAATCATAAACTTGGGAGGTGGGGTGGCTGTGACACACTGAAGCTTGACAATCACACGGAGCCAGTGCCCACTGCAGAATTGCTCATAGACCCACTGAGGGTGTGTTTAGAACCACAGGTGCCCAGGCTGCTCACCAAGGCCAGTGAAAACAGACCCAGGGGTGGGTGGCGGCGGCAGTATGGTTTTAAACTCCTCAGGTGTTCCCAAAGCTAAGAACTGCTCTTGTCTCTTTTCTTTAAATTATTATTCTTTTTTAAAAAATATTTGCAGGGGAGAAATAGAGAAAAATGCAGTAAAGTTTTAAAGAATCACATCTCACGTCCTGGGGGCTGGACAGGAGGGAACCTCCTAACACGAAGCTGTTTGAAGTTAAAAAAAAAAAAAAAAATCAGTTGCTCAAAATGCCACAACTGAATCCTAAGTGCTAGATCCCCAACTGGAAGCTATACCAAGTAGGCTGTCTGCCTTTCAGAAATCTTTCTTTAAAAAAAAAAAAAAGCTAATATAAAGAATCACTTTCAGAACAGGGAGAGAAGGAGGGACTGAATAGCCATGTTAATTACCTACAGCAAGGAATGACCTCATCGCTTCCAGCAGCATGTTCTTAGTCCAAGGGTCTATATTTGACCATACGTATGAGAATGACCTTTGATTTTATGTTCTCAGCAGTTTGACAAAGACCTATTTGGCATTTCCATTCAAACATCAACAGTCCCTTCTACCTAAGTGGTCTGGTCAGCCTCCAGGTAGAACGGAGCAGATTTTCAGACCCACACCTGATTTTAAATCTGTTTCAAAGGCTTTGAAACACGTGGAGATCAGAGTTTCCCTACGCAGAGCTCCCCTAGAGACGGCCACATTCCACATCTTCTCTGCTTTCATTTAAGTAAAGCCTTGAATCCCCTCAACGATCCTGTGTGTGGACACTTTACCATCCCCACTGAACAGAGGAGACAGAATTCAGGTAACTTGCCAGTGGTCACTCTCTACAGGACAGCTGAGTGGTCAATCCGTAAGCTCTGCTCTCCCCAGATCCAGAGCCAGAGCCCTGAACTAAGAGACAAAACCCCCAACAAGAAGATTTGGTTCACAGGGACAGGCCTAACAGCCTTTGCTGTGGCCGTGGTGCCGGCAGGCAGGAGGCACAGCGCAGGGGCACTGATCCAACTCCTGAAAGCCCCTGTGAGGAGTGACCCAGCTGATCCAAGACATGCACCAAGAGAAAACCTGAGCAGAGACAGCCACAGAAGACAGTCCCTGCTCACAGAGGCAGAGTCCAGAACCCCTCTGTCCTAAACCATCAGCAGAAGGAAGCGACCCTCGCCTTCTGGTGCTGACTTAAGAGGCAGAGGTGATCAGAGCGACTCCACACAGACTTCTTACAGCCACGTCGCAGGGCTGTGGACCCAACTGCATGGAGGGCAGGCACAGGATGAACCCATCTGCCCACACTGAAGCCCACATGATGGTGTGGAACAGGTGAGAACGACTGCCTCAGCCTCAAAGATCAGGACACAAGAGCTGCAGCCCCATCCACATGGGAACCTCGGGACAAGGATGGAGAAGGAAACACCTCAGGGGAGGCTGGGAGAGGAGGTGAGGAGGGAGGAGTGCAGGCAGGTCCCACCCTCCTGTGACATGCCCTGGGAACGACAGTGTGGCAAGGGGAGAGAGAAACACCAGCACACAGGTGACCCTGGAAAACTCAGGGATCTGCACCCTCCTTACCCTCTGCACAGTCTAAAATCCGTGTAGAATTTCTAGCTCCCTAAAACGGTCACTACTACTCGCCTTACCTATGCATAAACGGCCAATTAACACATATTCTGTATATGAATACGATTCTGTATTCTTAAGACAGAGAAAAGAACATATTATTAGGAAAATCATAAGGAAAACGCCTTTACAGAACTGTGTGTGTCACTCCAAGTTTGTGTTGCCTGCTCCTAAGATGAAGCACCCATCTGGAACCAACGGTGGCCTCGCGTCTATGGCATGTGTCAAGCAATTCACCTTTCTCTTGCAATGTCGCGACTTTACCTGCTTCTAGGGAGCACTTGCCAGAAACACCAGTAACACGCCTATGAGTCCTGTGGCATTATTCAAGGCTTACAGCACTGCACTATACTCGATAGGAAATACTTGAGAACCCCGGAGATCGCCTTTTACTGTGACACGCGACTTACGAGCTGCTCTCTTGGAGGTGATCAACTTCACAGGGCATTTTAAGAGGGTATGTGTAACATCTGAGCTCACAACAGTAACAACAGGCCCAGTGTTCCTGCAATCATCACAGCAGTGCAGGATTACCAGTTAATTTATGCAGCTATGAATCTATACAGCCTTGTTACAGTTGCTTACAATTAAGTTTTGATAAATTTTAACTTTTTAGTGACAGATTTGTATGCGTTTTATAGTAGTAAATGATAAAATAGCCTAATAGCTTACATATATTTTATGTATTCCTAATATATTAAAGTTTTTGGTATTTCTAGACTATGCTGTTGGCAAGATTTCTTAAAATTATCACAAATCTACCCAAGATTTTCAAATATATTTATTTAAAAAACCCACATGTAAGTGGACCTCATGTAGTACAAACTTACATTAAAGGGTCCACTGTAATTTTAAATTAAAAATGCGGAATACTTAAATTTAGATCTAAAATTGGGATCCTCTTTAAAAAAATTTATTTTTCCTCATCTATTTTCCTAAATTCAGTGAAGGCTTTTTATCTTACTTGTGGTATCATTAACTTTCAATAATCCTTGATACTTGAAATTTGCAAATTATTAAAAATTACTGAATGCCTTTGGGTGCCTTCCAAAAGATAGATCTTTGTACATTTATAAGTATTAAAAAAGAAACAGAAATTAAGAGATATAATCAGTGAAGTCAAAAAAGGGACAGATTACCATGACAACGCCATGGTACCAAATGTAGGCCCAACGTCCCAGGGACAGTCCTCACGTCAGCTTGAGAGAAGTTAGCATGAAGGAAGGGCAGGTTTATCTTTGCTGCCTCCACCCTGGATTTTATCCTTGTAGAAAAATGGCTAGAACTTTGTCTGAAAAATAAAGGATGCTTACGTTCTAATGCCGTAGTGAGAGGTGTAAATGTTGGTGCCCAGGGAGGAGACCACAGAGGAGACGTCCAGGCCATGTTTATTGAAAGGGGAGGGAGACTCCCCTGGTAGTGCAAACACGGAGACTGAGGTGGGGGGGCAGACAGAGACCCCTTTTATATGGCGCTGCAGGGGGGAGGTACATTTCCACACCTTATCTGGAAAGTAAGGGTTCTTTGGTACAAACTTCGAGGGGTGGGCTAGCCAGATCCTTTGTGTCTCGGTCTTAGAAGGAGAGGATGAGAAGGGAGGGAAAGGGTTTGTGTGTAGCTGTCTTCGACCCCTCAACATGTAGCATGACTATCGTTAACAACAATACATTATATTAGCTAGAAGGAAGATATTAAATGTTCCAAACATAGGCTGGGCACGGTGGCTCACGCCGGTAATCCTGGCACTCTGGGAGGCTGAGGCATGTGGATTGCTTCAGCTGAGAAATTTGATACCAGCCTCTACTCAAAATAGAAAAACTAGCTGGGCATGGTGGCATAAGCCTGTAGTACTAGCTACTAGGGAGGCTGAGGCAAGAGGATTGCTCAACCCCAAGAGTTTGAGGTTGCTTTGAGCTATGATGCCACAGATCTTTATCAAGGGTGACAGTGAGACTATCTCAAAAAACAAAACAAAACAAAAGACCCCAAAATAAATATATGTATGTATATATATTTTTGAGACAGAGTCTCAAGCTGTCGCCCTGGGTAGAGTGCCGTGATGTCACAGGACTCACAGCAACCTCCAACTCTTGGGCTTAAGTGATTCTACTGCCTCAGCCTCCCGAGTAGCTGGGACTACAGGTGCCCACCACAACACCCGGCTATTTTTTGGTTGTAGTTGTCATTGTTGTTTGGAGGGCCTGGGCTGGATTTGAACCCCCCAGTTCCTGTGTATGTTCCTAGCCGCTGAGCTACAGGCACCAAGCCAAAAAAAAAAAAACCCAAATAAATAAATATTCCCAACCTAAAGAAATAATAAATGAGATGGTTAGTACACTATACACCCTTATGTGTTCACCATATACATTATATGTATTGCGATATCATTACCTGCCCCATAAATATAATAATTTACAATAATTATGTGTCTACTAAAAACTTAAAATAAATAAAACATATACACTCCAAAGTCTTTCCAATCAACACTTGATAGTAAACCATCCATTCCTATAATAAAACCCACATCACTGATGAGAGACTTCTTTTCACTTAAAGAAAACTTTAAAAAGGCTCAAAAAGTTTTATTTCTACATCATACTTTCCAGACCCTGGATCTCTGGTTAAATTTAACCACTGGTTAAATTATCAAATGCTCAAGATTGTGGCAACAGATGGCCTTAGTGTCATTCTTTCAGCAGACCAAAATACTGAAAAGGTTAACTTAACGTCATTGTGCCAGGAGACCCTAACCCCAGGGGCTTTTATTGTTGTCACAAGCTTGACGTCTTAACGGCAGCACTGGAATTTTAAGCTCCACAGAAATGTAGTCATTGTGTTTGCTGCAGTTGTTGGGTTTTCAAGAATCTTAGATGAAGGAATGGAATCAGGCCTATTAGACCCAACTCTGCTGCATGAGGTTTTATAACAGATTTACATTCAGTCCTAATTGAAATGTCTTTTCTGACAAATCATTACAATGTTCTGCCTTTAGCACAAGCGAATAACTTGTGCTAAAGAAGGGAAGATGCTGATTCCCTCCAAAAAGCAACACAGACGACTCCAACTGAACGGTGGTTCGACTTCTGTCTTCATGATGGGCTTATCAGAGGGCAATCCCATTAGACGTTAAGGAGCTCCCTGAAACTTATGATTGGGTTATGGTTTCTACTGAATGTGTACTGGCTTCAAATCATCGTAAAGTTGAAAAATCCTAAGTCTAAACTGTCTGCTGTGCTGCAAGCATTTAATGCATTTTCAACGTGGGACACTCTGCATTTAAGAAGGGTGTGTGAGGCCAGACCCCACCCCAAGCCCAGAAGCCCTGTGTGGTGAAGCATGTTATTTTCTTTTATACCAAGATCAGCTCTCCGATGAAATAAGAGAAGAGCGGACGTGCTCTGGTGACACTGCAGACCCAGGAACTGTGGCCACTCATGTATTGAGGCCTTTCCTCAGCTACACGGGGAGCAAAGGACCAACCCCACCAACAAGCCACGTGTGGAGCCTCTTGCGGTGCTGTGGACCCTCGTTCACCTGCTCCCACAACAGGGATTCTGGGGCTTTCCTTCTAGTGCCCTAACCCTCCCAGCCTACACTTCCCTCCTGCACAAAATCAAACCACATCAGGGACTATGAGCTGACTGATCTCCTCCTCCCAGGTTCCAGCCCAAAGGTCCTGCCAAGGCCAACCCCCACCCAAAGCCCCACCTCCTGGTGCCCACCCTCCGGTCTCGGCCTCTATCCCTGAATCTCCCTCCAGGTCTCCCTCCCTTGGACTCCTGAGTGTCTCTGTGCATTTTCCCTCACTCAGGAAGAAAGCGGGAAGAGAGAAAGGGAGGGAAGAGGAGGGGAGGGAAGAAGGGCTCCCTGGGGCCCCACGCTCCCCAGCGACATTCTCTCCAGACTCATCTGAATCACTCAGAGTCTCTTATGTGGTCTCTTCTAGCTCTCAAGGTCAGAGGTGCTGAGTGTCACTGCAGGGGGCCAGGCTGAGGAAACTGGAATGGCTCTAGGCCTGTGCCGTGGCCTTGGGTGTGGCCTCTGGGGCAGGCTCCTGACATCTCTTCCAAATCCACAAAAACAGAAAGGGGTTTATCTATCGTAAAATCAGTTAGGGTTTTACATGAAGCTAAATGTTTTATTTTCTTCCAGCAAGTCTTTGAGCCTTTCATCTATCACGGCAGCCCTCTCAAGGAGACTGGAGAGGAATCGCTTCCTAAGCAGGTTTCCCCTCTGGGGACCCTTGGGTTTTCCCCCTTCACCTGCCCCCTCCCTCTACCCTTTCACCCCAGGAGGCCAGGTGGGAGGGTGGGGGGCAGGAAGGCAGCAGAGCAGCCCATGCGAACTCCTTATAAAAAGGGCCGCCCGGGCTTCTCTGCCGAGGTCCAGCAGAGGTCCAGCAGAGGTCCAGCGGCAGCCAGGAGGAAAGAAACACAACAGCCAGTCAGCAGAATCTGGGATCTTCAGGACAGGATGTAAGAAGGAAAAACTAGGGCTGAGACCTTTGACCTGGGCAAGTGGACAGAGGGCTTTCCACATGCTGAGATGGGCAAAGTGTAGAAGCAGCCAGGTGGGCAGGACGCCCTAGATGCAGGGGCAGGATTAGAAAAAACAGGGCTGGGGAGGTTTTTGCTCACGCCCGCATGCTGACATTAACACATTCTTACCCAGGGTGGGGAGGGACAGGTTCTTTCTGACAACAGAAGGTACCTGTCCTTCCCGTCCTTAACACGGCCCTGCGGATTTGCAGGAGGTTTTCCCTTCCTTCCTTTCCCAGGGGCAGGAGCCTCCAGCTCACCACGGGCAGAGGTGTGCTGGTGGTAGAAGCCAACACTAGACAGCACACAGCTGACAGCAAACTGTCCAACATGGGCACAGTGGTGTCAGTGGGCCCCTGTGAGCAGTCAGTAGAGGCTTCTGGGCAGAGATGGGAGCTGAGCTGGGGAAAGTGGCAGACATCAGAGGTGAACATTAGGCAGACATTAGAGGAGAAGAGAGGTGACAGGAACAGAGGGAAAAAACCACAGAGATGAGAAGGGCCCATGGAGTAGCTGGGACAACGGGGAGAAAATTAGGGTCCCAAAGACAGGAGGCGGGAATAGAGCCCTTTGTGGAACGCTGATGACGTGCCTGCTTCTTAGCCGTGCACCGACACCCCTTGCCTTCTCCTTCTTCCCAGCAATGCTGTGTGTGAGGTGCTGCAGCCGTGGGCCTGAAGCTCAGGAATTTAGGCAACATCAGCTTTCAGCTGTTGTGGCTGGGACTGGGGCCCTGGGACCCTGAACGTTCCAGGAATAGAGACTGGTTGGGGTAAAGCCCAACAACATCCATCTAGACCACACCGACTCTGAGGTGACACAATCTGGTTTCATGGACAGAATGAGACCCATTCTGAGAATGGGTAGAGAATGTCACTACTCTCACCCTCAAAAACAGAAAAGGCTACCCGGGAATTTCTTTCAGAAATAACATAAAAAGTCAGAACCCTACTTTATAAAGACATGCCAAATGAAAAGGCACATTTAGTAAAATCTCTTAATCTCTCCCCATAAAAAACTAGAATGGGTCCACACTCTACAATCTAGAATCTAGATCTTAGATGACACAAACATACCACGATTTTACAGGCAGTCCCCAGGTTACCAACAAGATCGGTTCTGTAGGGTATGGTCCTGGGACCATAAGTTTAATTTGTATGTAAGTTGAAACAGGTACATTGACCTATTACCTATAATAAGCCTCCGTTACTGTGAGTCATACATCAATCAGAGGACTATAACTTGAAGGCTGCCTGCATGTAAAATTTTGATTTTCATTATAAAATTCTTTAATGTATATTTATAAAATGGAATTGTATATGAGTTTTTTACCCCCAAAATAGATTTTTATTCTCCTTTGACCACACTAGTCCTGTATCATCAGAGTCACTATAAATAAACCCAGGAGCTTTTCTTAGGAAATCTGTGCAACTTCCAAGATGTCATTTTGCATGCTGCGTTTCCCCCCCACCATCGGTTCTAAAAACTGCAATAACTAAGAAAATAATCGTCTTTGGATAAAATCATTGACATCAAGCACGTACACTCTAGACTGCAGTCATCCACTTGTTTTTCTACGAAGTAATCTGTCAAAATAACCACTGACAGTTCAAGGAAAGGGGCACCTCTGAAACGCTGTCCTCTTTCCCTGCCCTGTCTGCAGACCCACAGCTCTGCTGTTTCTGGAGGCACAAAATGCTTTAAATGTAGCTGCTCAGAGTTTAGCTTTGGATCATAAATTTCATCATCAGCTATTACCTTCTTCCACCTTTTCCTTAATTGAGATGATAACATTTCAAAAACGTTTCTTTTTGACTTAGGATGGACTCGACTCAGAACGGCCTGCTGATCCTGCTACTTTCTGGGTAATAGCGCAGCCACAGGCTGCCCGGCTCTCAGAAAGAAAAAAGGAGAATCTATTTCCTGAAGACAGTTGGAATGTCTGGCCTTCGGGTGACACACAGGAGCCTGGAGGAGCCTCCAGCAGCTCTCCGTGGGGAACCATCCAAAAATGTGCTACCTCTGCAACCTCAGTAACTAAGTTCCCCTTGAAACTGCCAGGGCAGGAAGTTCTTCACAAAATTTACCTCCTATTTTTTTAATCATAAATTTCAAGGATGGCCATAGGCACCATCTGGTTAGAGTCTGCTTTTACCATACATATATAAAACCTTTCTGGCCGGGTATGGTGTAATCCTAGCAGTCTGGGAGGCTGAGACAGATGGAATGTTTGAGCTCAGGAGTTGGAGACCAGCCTGAGCAAGAGCAAGACCCCGTCTCTACTAAAAATAGAAAAACTAGTCAGACGTGGTGGCAGGCGCCTATAGTCCCAGCTAATCATCAGGTTGAGGCAAGAGGATCACTTAAACCCAGGAGTTTGAGGTTGCTGTGAGCTATGACACCATAACAACAACACTACCCAGGGTGACTGAGTGAGACTCGGTCTAAAAAAAAACAACCTTTCTGAAAACTTGAATTCACTGCCACCACGGGATGAAGACCAAAGACCAAAAAAAAAAAAAAAAAAAACCTTTCCTTACTGTTCCTTTTCTTGTTTTCCAGCTAACCACCTAAGCAGGTGCACACACGGGGGATCTCCCCGGGCTGCCGTCCCCTCCGTGCCCCTGTTTCAGGGCTGTCTGTTTCACAGAAGCTTCCGTGATCACAACACGTAGAGCCTGGCAAGCACGTCTCTGGGGGCGAGGCACCTAGAAGTTGGCCCCGCACTGCTGACAGCAAACAGCAAACAGACATCCAGAGATAAACAAGCATGTCCTTTAGTTGGGTCCCCACCTGCCCCCAACACTGTGGAGCCAAACATGCCTGCTGTCAATTCCAGAGGAGCTTTTTACATCACAAAAGGTGCGTGAGTCCTCTGATTAAGCTGGCCACTGGACAGGAGGACAAAGACAGCAAACAGGCTGTGTAATGGACCATCCTGGGACCAGAATCAAGCCTGCACTCCTCTCCAGGGTCCCAAAATAACTCACCACTGGCCAGACGACAGGCCCTCCCAGACCACAGCCAGGGCTGTCTGAGGACGGCTCTCCCAGTAATCATCCCTCATGCCTACACAACTCTAACAATAAAATGAAGGCGGACTCCAAGGGTCCACACTGGTCTGGCTACAGATCAGACTCTATAAGAATGAATGGGGGTGCTGCTGCACACCGGCCTAGAACTCACTGACCAGAGGGAGGGAGGGCCACGTGCTGGTGCCTTGGCTGGCCTTAGTGCCCCTTCCCACCACTGCTACCCCTGCTCTGCCCCAGGCCAGAACTCAAGATCACTGGAAGACTCACAGCCATGTCCAAAGCAGACGCCCAGGGCTTCAGCAGGAGGAGATGGGATCCAGAATGTAGGAAGCTGCATTCCTAGAAGCCCAGGAGAGGCCTAGTATGGACAAAGTGATCTACAGAAGCAGGGCTCAGATCACCAAAAACCTGAAAACAACCCAAAGGACCGTCCACAGGTGGGTGGATGAGGCAGCTGCGACGCCTGCCTACAGTGGAGCACGACTCAGGAACACAGGGAGCACGCTGCTGACGCTCAACAGGGACGAGTCTCGGGACAGATGGGGCTCACAAACTGAACTAATTCCCTTCGTGCAACTCTGTGGAACATGCAAATCCACCTGCAGGAGTGAGAGCAGATGAGTGAAAGGGAGGGAAGGAAGGGCCGACTGCAGAGAGGCAGGAGGGAACTGGGGTGACGGATGTTTTCGTCCCCTTGCTGACTTGATGGCTTCGCATATGTCGAAGCCCTCCATTTTCACATTTCAAATACATGCAGTTTTGTGCTTCATGTATTATACTTACATCAAACTGCTTTTAAAAAGAAGAAGAAGAAGAAAACCATTTGGGAGAGAGGAGGATATCAGAGAATTCAGTGTATGGGAAACCACTGAAACAGACTCCACACAGTGACAGGTGACAGACGTCACCTGAGCACGGACTTAGGGACTTCTGAGTCACTGTTTCTGGGAGAAACAGAGTTAGGTTTCTATGAGCTGGTCAGATGTTTGTTAACCAGTCAATACACAACCTTGTTAAAAGACACCTTACTTAAAATATACTGTTGATTCACTAACACTGAACTCCTGGCCCGCAGCAGCATAACTCACGCCTCAGCAGACACAGCTTCTCTACAAGGCACGTCACAGCTCTCTCAAGCCTGGACACCAAACTAATGGCTTTGGTGCCATTTTAAATACCAAAAGCACCAACAAAAAGTGCAAAACCCCAAAAACACACAGCACCAAGTAGATCACAAAAGGGACACCTGTCCACAGTAGGAGAGCCTCATCAGAGCTGTGCCGGGAAGACACCCATTTCTGCCCAGTCCAGACCATCCGCACATGACCACAGAAGCACGGCATTACAGACTCCAGGGCTTACAGATAAGTTTTAGCAAGTAGGCAAATACACAAATATGGGACACTCAAATAATGAAGACCAACGGTATCTAACTTCTTTGAACCTGGGTGTCCTCACGTTTAAAATAGAGAGAGGGCCGGCTGTGAAGAGCAAGTTCCCAGAATCACCAGGAATGGAACCTGGCACAAACCAAGTACCACTAATTTTAGCCAGTATCGTCACTGCTGCCTTGTGTGTTTTCATTATTTGGAACGGGCACCCACAGCAGGCCCTACCTCCTCTTTTCATGTAATGCCTGCTCTGCACATTACTACCAACCTCCCTTGCAGGCCACTGCCAACATCTGGGAACATGCTGAAGATGAAAGCCACCTTCTACGACATCAGGGGCCTCACTTGGAGCCTGTATGGAAGTTGAGACCGCTGGGTTTTTATTTCCGTCATTTATCTCATATACGACACCAACTGCTTTTTTACTAGCAGTATACTTCGTCCAAATGTAACATCGTCACTGATTAAAAACATTAAGTTTCAAGAAATAATATTTCCTTATCCCTAAATAAACACTGAAACTGCCCGACACTTAGCACTACCTGATGAATACTTCATGATGATTTTAGTTCTCTTGGGAAACTCCTGCTTTATAGATACATCAATAGTTACCAAAACAGGGCACTAAGCTTTCCTGAGTAGCCATGAGATCTTCCATTGAGATGGACAGGGATAATGACCAAAAAAATTGTGTGTGTGTCACCATCTGGAGTTTTGAATCTGTAGAATGGTGGCAACGAGATGGACCACCACCTGGAAAAGAGGCAGAAAATCGACAAGTTTTGAGATGAGTGCTGGAGTTTCAAGAATTGTCTACTTCCCTTCTGACAGGTATGGACAGAGTTCTGCCAATTATTTTCATCTTTCAGCTGAGCCTTAGAAGCTAAACAACCCATCTCTAACCCTCCTCCTAAGACTCAAACACAAGCTTTCAAATAGGAACCTCCCAAAGGCAACGGGGAGACTTCTGATTCCGCCACAGTGGAGCGGCCATGATCCTCCCAGGGCCTCTTCTATACTAAACCCTGGGACACAAAACAATAGGAAAAGAAAGATAAATGGAAAGCAGAGGGAAGACGACAGACTGCCTGGGGACCTTGGGACGGGAGAAGGACCTGGCAGTAAGCTGCCCTGTGCTGTGATCTGAATGCCACCTCCAAAACTCACATTGGAACCAGTCCCCAAGAGGGCAGCATGGAGAGGTGGAGTCTTTAGTTGGCGACTTGGTCATGAGGGTTCTGTGCTACTGGATGGATCAATACATGCATGGCTTAATGAACTGATGAGTTAATGGGTTAAGGGGTTAGGATGGGATTGGGACTGGTGCCTTTATAAGAGGCAAAGAGACCTAAGCTTGCAGGTGGCATGCTCAGCCCCCTTGCCATGCAAAGGCCCGCACCACCCAGGAACTCCGTGGCATTCCCACCAGCAAGGAGGCCTCACCAGGTACGCCCCCTGGACCTTGGACTCCTCAACCTCCGTAACTGTAAGAAATAAATTCCTTTTCTTTACAAATCACCCAGTTTCAGGGATTCTCTTATAGCAAACAGAAAACTGACTAAGATGCTGAGTTTCCTTACTATCTCCCACATATCCCAGACGGGCACTGGACACCTCCCACCAGGAACTGCTGACAGATTCAGATCGGAAAGGCTCCAAGAGAGCCTGTCCCCCAGCCAAAGGATCAGGAAAAGGGTGGCCTAACAGAACCAGAAATGTTTTACAATGCCCACCAACAGACTAATCCCTGACCATAGTTTCAGAGGGGCGAGTGGCGAGCTAGGACCTGTACCCCTCCTAGCCCCTGACTGGCACACACAGGTGGCCACAGGCCAACCTCCTGATACGGTATCCACTGGCCACGCAGGAGCTGGTCTCCCACCCAGTGGAAGCAGGCCATGACCCAGCTCCCTGCAGGGAGAACAAAGGCAGATCCAAGCAGGGAGCTGAGCCTAAGCCCCACCAGCGTCGCCGAGGAGAGCAGGGCAGTGCGGGGCGGGGCTGGCTGGCCTCTGCCTCCTCCCGACCTCCTGTGTCCGTGGGGCCCGTGAGAACTAAAATCCTGCAACGTCAGCGCACACGGGCTCCACCCCACAGCCCCGTCCACACCTGCATGCTAGCCGACAAGGAAGAAAGTTACATAAGACCCAGACTCTCTCAGTCTCACACCCAAAATGCCCAGGATACAATGAAAATCTCGTCAGACCAAGAATGAGGACAATGGCAACTCGAACGAGCGAAGATAGTCAACAGGTGCCGACAGCAGCATGACTCAGAAGCTGGAATTATCTGACTGGAATTTCCAAGCAGCTGTCTCAAAACTGCTACCATAAGAACTATAAAAACTCCTGAAACAAGGAGAGCTGAGCTGCAAGGCTACTGCCTAAGTCACCCCCATGAGGAGGGAGAGATTATTTTCCTTCCTTCCATCCTGGTGATTTTTAGACTCCCTGGGTCAGTGGATGAGGTGCAACACGCTTGGAACCGGCATAACTAACAATGCAACCAGGTACTTACTGAACACCCCGTGTTCAGCACCACGCGGCACTCACCGGTGGTGATACAGAAACACAAGAGTGACTGGAGAGCCTTGCTCTCCACTGTCACCCAGCGAGGATTCATCCAAACCCAACACCGCCAAGTCAACTGCCCCCACAGAGGCAGAAATAAAACAGGAAGAACTGCACAGGATATAAAAACTCCACCCTAAGGATGTGAGCGTGTTTTCCTACAGAGTAGGCGACACAAACAAAGGCCAATGGAAGGAAAATGAAGGGATGAAAAAGAGAGGAATAAATAGCTGAATCAGGAGGTTTGTTGCAATAGGAGCCAAAACACAAAAGAATATCCAGTAGGGAAGGGAGACGGGACACCCAAGTCTGCAGGCATGTTGAAAAGACCTGTTCACAGTCCTCTTACCTTGTGGGACAGGATGGTAACACGGCACAACTGCCATGTTCTCCTGTTCTTGGAAGGAAAAAGGTAGAGAAGTCAGACCATTCTCAGTGAAATTCGGAGAATGTTTGGTTTGAACTAGACTGCAAAAGGCAAGGATTACCAGTCAATGCAACTGGTGGAGAGATGGTTTCTACTGCTACAGGTCCGTCATGCTGAGAACTAAGTTAGATGGCTGTGACAATAATAAAGGATCCTCCCCCAGCTGCACCTCAAGGGCCCTGAGAGTCACCCTCCTGCTGTGAGGTGAGAGCCCAGTGAGAGCTGCCCTCTGTGCCAGGAGGAAGAATCCTTCCCCATGGTGACACTCCCCCACCCCCACCCCCCCCCAGGCAGGAGCCGCTGAGGAGCACACTGAGCCTGGGGACGTGAAGCTCTGAACCCAAGAAAACCCCTAAAAACTCTCTGAAAGCAAAAACAAGCAGACCTGGGGACAGCGGAGAGCTAAGTCCTGGTCCCCCAGCAGTCACAGGCTTGAGGGAAACACTTGGAGGCCACTTTGGGTCTAAGAGAGAAGAACAGAAAATGGAACCATGAAGGCCATTTGTGCCTTTCTTCTTCTCACCCGTGACCCCAAAACAAAGGGGGCTCACTCATGAGACACAGTGACAGGGAAGGACAGTGGGAGGGCCACCCAGATGCCCAGCCGACCCCCCAGGGTGGCCCAGTCCCTCCGGGTCCCGGATCCCACCATGGGCCCACCCACGTCCAGGCCTGGATGAGACACTCTGCCACCAAAGGGACCTGCTCCTCTCAGAACCTTACTTTGACCCTGTAGCATCTTTCTGAAACCCCCAAGGACTGGGCTTCAATTGTAAGGTCACATAGAACATGAGTCCTTAAGGGAACATCTTTTATCCCCAAACACATTCCCTCTAGGCTGGGGATGGGGCCACCCTGTGACCACGGTGCCCTCAGTACCCAGGACCAAGCCTGGTACCACACCTGGAACCTGTGCCCTGGGGCTCACGCACCACAGGGGTGAAGCCACAGTCAGCCACAAAGCATTCTCTTCTCTGAGATTCACTCTGAGATAGAGGGTCCTGTTACCTTCAGCACCTGTGCTATCAGAGGAAGATAAAGGCCTGTTGTACAAAAATCACGGTCTGTTCCACCAGGAGGGCAGTGGCTATTTGGGAAGCTCAAGGTTCATAGGAAAGTGAACCAGGGTGGGGGTCCTCTCTGCAAGGGGCTCCACCTCATAGGGAGGCAGCCCGAGTGTCAGCTGCCTGTCCACATGTGCACTTTGAGAACTCAGCACAGCATATGTAAAATGTCACTCGGCTTGTAACACGAGGCTAAGGTAAGGCTGGCAGCGGGGAAAGAGAGCCCAGAACTCTCCTGAGGCCTGTGGACAGGAGGAACGGCAAGGGCAGGAGCCAGGTTCCAATCCCCCTTCAGGCCCTTGGGAACCTTCTGTGATGGGTTGAACTGTGTTGTCCCCAAAACATTCGTATGATGAAGCCCTAACCTCCAATACCCCAGAAGATGCCTATACTCGGAGATCCTGTCAGAGGCAATTTAGTTAAAATCAGGTCACAAGGGTGGGCCCCCAACCCAATATAACCAGTGCTCCTATAGGCCAAGGGCATAAGGACGCAGACACACACACACAGGGATGACCGGTTAGGACTTGGAGAAGGGGGGGGCCGCGGGAGGAACCGAGCCTGTGGTGACCCTGACTTCTAGCCTCCAGAACCATGGGCGATACTTTTCCACTGTTTAACCCCCAGTCTCGGGGACTCTGGATGACAGTCTGGGCTGACGAAATGCAGCGCTCCGCCCTGGGGCAAGGCCCCAGGGGCCTCCTGCTGGAAGGCTGCTCTGGCCTCAGCCCTCTGTCTGCGGCCCTGGCTGCACCTCCAGTTAATATCTCAGATCCACCCACGGCCAACCAGGAGGAAAGAAAAGGTCCATTTCTACCAAGGGCTGCCTCAGTCTGATGCGCTGAGGGAAGGTGGGGCTGTCAGTAACTCCTCCGGGCCTTCATTACTCACCCAACCTAATATCAAAGCAAGCGACTCCCAAGGCAGCCATAAGGCAGGGGCAGCCCACACACCTATGCCAGAAATCAGACACAGGGCAACAGCCACCCCGTGGGTTCTGGCCTAGCTACCCCAAGGACCACGACCAATGCTTGAGGGTTACCATGTGCCCAGAGCCACCCGGAAGGCAGGCACTGTCTTCAGAACTTGGCCTTACAGAAGGGCAGAGGGAGACTGTTTGGCTATGGGGCTTGTCCCCATGGAGTCTGATCCACAGAGGCTGGTTCAGGCATGGCCCAGGCTCTCCCGTCCCCACAGGGGTAAGCTCAGTGTTCCCGAGCAGGGGGGACTGGTGAGGACACAGTCACTGGTCACTGGGCCTGCAGCTGCCCTTTCCTGCTCTGCATCGCGGTCAGCTCCAAAGGTCAGCAGAGCCCACGAGGAGACGGAGAGAGAGGACAGAGACACAGGCAGGGAGACTCCCTTGGGAAAACTGGAATCAAGGACCTGGGACTAGGCCTCTAGCCACAGGGTCACACATTTATAGACCTTGCCTTAATCAACATTCACAGACTCCGCTCCTGCAAAGAAAGGCTCTGGGTATCAGTGAGAGTACTCACCCGTCAGGAGTTGGCTCGGCGGCCCTGTCTGCCGACGCGGCCACCCTAGCTCCACCAAGAGGATGCCGGCGAGGACACAGCCACCGGTCACTGGGCCTGCAGCTGCCCTTTCCTGCTCAGCATCACGGTCAGCTCCAAAGCTGGAAAGGAAAGAGGCCATCACTGAACTCATAGTGGACTTGCACAAATGTGAATCAGTGCTCTGTGCCCAGGACTAAAATGTTTAAAGCAGACATAAAAGAAAATGTTTTTTTTTTTTTTTTTTTAAGAAGATCATTTAATAGGCTCTTCCAAAAAACAAAACGAGAAACTGAGTCCATGAGAAGTAGCCTTCTGGTTGCCACATCGTGTAGCTGCAGGCACAGATGCCCAGAGACCAGAGGACGGAAGGGAGGACACCTGGGCCCTGAGCACTGTCCACGTGGCCACCCCACCCCAAAGCAAGGACTCCCAAGGCAGCAAGGTATAGGGCGCACAGACATTTGCTCTCCTACAGGCAAGGTTAACTAGAACCCACACTTTGCGCCTGGACCAAAGCTCACATTCTTCTCGGGGGTCCCCCCAGGCTACAACCCAACATCCACACCACAGGGAGCTGCCTCTCCCTCCGCCCAGACACCAGTCCACATACATCACGCTGTTCTCAGCAGAGGCCTCGCAAGATGGAAAATGGGACACGGAAGGGTGCACGCATGTCTCAGGGAGGGAGGGGGCGAGCAGGCGGACCTGGAGGTCAAGTCCTGGCTCTGATCTACGTGTATTCACCATTCAAGTCACGCACCCTGAGGGCTCAAAACACTGCTCCGGGCACAGAGAAGAGAGTGAGAACCAGTCTATCCCTGCCCTGCCCTGCCCGCGATGACGATACAATGAGCTGGGCAACTTACCCATCCTTCCAGACCCGGGTCCCTCTGCAGAAGACTGGAAATAAAGCCCACCTCACTGAGGACTTTAACACATTGCACTGGATGCCACTGGGTCCTCACATTTCTAAACGAGACACACGAGGAAGACTTAACAGAGCGGCTGACACAGCAAGGGTGCAACCGTGGAGAGCACTGCTGCCGCTGCCTCCCTGCGTCCAGCTGGGCCACCACCCATGACGTGGGTGCTCTCAACAGACCACTCCAGGAAAGACTCGAAAACCAAATTTTCCTAATCATTAAATGGTGAAAATAAAAACTGTCCCTCCATTAACTGACATGGAAGAAGTCCTAGGCCCAGATACAAGGAATGTACAAATACAGCCATCAAAACGAGTGTTTAAAAAACAAACAAACAAAAAACAGGTCCAGCTGGACACACCTGCTAAGAGCTGGGCCTGGGAAGCAGAGAGCCTGGGCCCACCACCTGACATCACCCCCTGGTGGGGGTGTGGGCAAATGATTGAAGTCTCTGAGGTGTCCCACCTATAAATCAGCATGAAAACAGGGTCTCTCTCATAGACCTTTTATGATGATTAAGTGAGCTAATGCATATAAAGGCAAGACAGGACCCAACACAGAGTAAATGTTAAATGTACTAGTCAGCATTAACTATGACGTGCCAAATAATTCTCCCATTGACAGCTGCAAAACCCACCGGCTGCCTCCAAGCTTCGAGGCTTACTGATGTTTAAACAAGATGCTCCCCATACTGGAACTGAAAGGGGAGGTGTGTTAACGCATGGCTATTGGACTGGTCAACCCCGAACAATACTGGGCTATACAAAGGTGTTTTATTAATGGTGTTGCTTTAACTCTTGCAGAGAATTTGAAAGTTTGAAAAATACCATATTGATTATGTCAACTGGCATATTTCTAAGTTCTGATAGCTTACGCTGACCACAAGCTGAAAAACAAACAAAAAATGGTACATAGTCAAATAGGTGTGATGGTCTTATTATAGAAATGGCAATGGTGGAAAATGGACTTAGGGTCACCATGAGGACAGCAGATGAATTATTCTAATCCCCATATCATCAGAGGTCCCATCCCCAGAGAGCCTAATCTTTCCCCAGATTTACATATGAATGCCCCAGGACTGCTTCCCAAGGCACCTGATTTCAAATTTAAAAATGCACTTGGGAGGTTTGCTTTGTGTCCTGGGCACAATAAATACAGGACATCCATAAAATTTGTGTGCAATTTACTATGTTAAACTATTTTAAATTGCACACAGACTTTATGTCCACCCTGTATATAAGGTATACTGAAATATAGTCCTGTTAAACTGGTCACTGCGTCACCTATTTTTGTCTATTTTTAGGAAAGCTGACATTGAACTTTACAGTTAACAAAACAAAGACTCCATGACTTCTGAACCTGATAAACTGAAGAGTGAAAAAGTTCGGTATCTCCTCAATAACCTGAGCGCCACCAGCAGACGTGGGAGAGCTCAGCCCTGCTGACAGTGGCCCCTCCAACGCCCCGAGGGCAGGCCACCACATCACATGCTGACAGTGGCCCCTCCAGAGCCCGGAGGGCAGGCCACCACATCACATGCTGACAGTGGCCCCTCCAACACACCGAGGGCAGGTCACCACATCACATGCTGACCTGGATTGTGGGACCAGCACCTACCAAGTCAACACAGAACTCACCGGCTACCTGCCTACCGGTCATGATGTGACATAAACTTGAGATCTTAAAGAATATACTAACCTGGGCAAAAATAAATAATGTCTTAACTTACCTCCAAAATATTTCGAAAATAAAGGGCCTCTTGATTTCTGTTTAGTATCTTTGATATCTTTCAAAAATTCCTGAGCTAACATAAAGTTTTCCTTCTGTCCAGTTCTCTCACACTAAATATTTAGAGTAATAACAGTCACTATTTAGACACTCAATAAATCCCAACTTTCAAGACAAGAGTATTCAGCATGTTCAGCAGCCGCACAGCTCTGGAGTGAAGTCCAGGCCTTCTCAGAAAGGGGCAGAATGCTTTGAACTTATTTTGTACTGACTTGTACTGACATCAGGGACTCGGAGACGACAGTTTTCTCACAGAGTAAAAAGGTGCTTATGAAGACAAATCGGAAAATATGTGAATAAAATGGAATTGAAGAAAAGACAAATTTCTAAAACACGATTTTAAAATTTCAGAATGTGGTTGCCAGACCCCACAGATAGCTTAAAACTGAATCAACAATTAAACACAAAGCTACACTACTTTTATCAGGGGCCTCTTCAGATACCTTCAGACCAGATTACACAAATCCAGCAGCCATGGTCCAGCAGCAGAAGTTAAAAGGCAGGGCCCATTTCCACCTGACTGCCTGCATCACGGTCATCTCTCGACCCGATGTCCAGACCCACAGACGCTCCAGTTCCTGACATACAGGGTCCAATACCTGCCTCTCACTTACGACATCCCATGTGCTTCAAACCATTTCTAGATTACTGATCATATCTTATACAGTGGAAATGCTACATAGGTAGTTGTTACGCTGCATTTTTTTTTTCCTATTTATATTGTTATATCATAATTTCTTATTGTTTTAGGGTTTTTTCTGAATATTTTTGGGATCTGCAGTCAGTTGAATCTGTGCTGACATGAGTGGCACATGGGGACCCTGTGGGTACAGAGGGCTGAATGTGCTTTTGGAACATCAAGTACATAGAAAACATTCTGCAGTGCAGGTCTACTCAAAAGAAAAGAAGTTGTTTTATCAAAAAGACACCCTCACTCCAATATGTATCACAGTAGCACAATTCACAATTGCAAAGATGTGGAATCAACCCAGTGGTTATCAATTCACAAGTGAATTAACAGAATGCATTATATGCACACCGCCGAGTACTACTCAGCTATAACAAAAGATGAATTAATGCCTTTTACAACAGTGTGGATGAAACTGGAGACCCATATCCTAAGTGAAGTACCTCAAGATTGGAAAACACACACCACATGTCTCCTTATTAAATTGGAACTAACTGATGAGCTCACACGTACATAAAGAGAAGTAAAACTCGGTGGAAATCAACCGGGGGCTGGGAAGGGAAGGGGTGAGCAAGGAGCTGCCTAATGAGTACAATGAACACAGTTTAAGGAAACAGACACACCTATATCCTTGACTCAAGTGTAACATGCAGCAGTAACTTTGCTGTGACAGTCCCCTTCACCTGACCCCTCCCTTGCTGGCCTGTCCCCTAGCAAACACCAGGACACGTCCACAGAGAAGGTGAGTGGGAACGCAAGGTGGGACACGGACATCCCAGAAACAGCTCCTGAATTGGCTGCCATCACCGAAACCAACAAAACTTAACCAAAATGTGTAAATGGGCCCAGAATAACCCGGGTCTCCATTCCAGAGCCAAACAGGTCCAAAAATCCTAACCATCCTCACTGTAGGGTCTCCGGGAACCAAGCAGCTACAAAGGTGGGTTAGCCAAAGACTGCTTATCCCGCCAGGCACAGCAGAAATGCAGCAGGCCACCCACGGGGCAAAGTACTTCTTTCTACAAGTAGCCCAAGCTCAAGACAGACAGGACAGATACGTACGCGCAAGGAAACCAACAGAAAAGACACCACTCACCATCACTTATGAACACAAGCAGGCATATTTCAGTTTAGTCCCAAGAATAGCTCTGCACAAACTGTAAAGTATCACAACACTTACTGGGGAGATATAAAAAGACCTGAATGAATGGAAGCATGTTAAGTGCTTAAATGGGAAAGTTAAACATGGCAACGATGTTGATTCTCTTATAAGTAATTATTTCAAAAATTAAAAGGAATGTTATTAATGACATTCAAGCAACACTTTCTTCTTGGAGCCCAACGGAATACTTGTAAAATTAGCAAACTAAGCGGTAAGATGGTCAGGTGGAGAACACAAAGAGAGAATTACTCTCATCACACGGTGAAGCCCAAGTGTTAAACCGTCGTGGTGCTGGCACAAAAGGAAGGGCTGACTCTACAAATGCGAGTGTTTTCACCACGGCGCCTCGGACTGCACGGCTATACTAGAGGAAGAGGGGCCATGAGTCTTCGCTCCCTCACAGCCAAGTGTGCAGGACCCACGGGCCTAAAACTCCCGGGTGCCCAGTCCTTCCTGGCTCTCCACGTGATGCCACACCAGGTAATAAAAACTCCTGCAACGGCTGGTGAGGGCAGCGACAGCCATCGTTGGTCTACTACATACAGGTCACGTCTTTACAGTCTCTCCTAACGGCCTTCTGAAGATCAAACGAAAGAGTAAAGCTACAAGAGACTCATGATACATGTTGGGATCAGGGACGCTTAATTAAGTACTAAACATCAATCCTTGGAGGCAGCACTGTAACCCATTTTACAGATACAGAAACTAAGGCTAAGAGACAGTAACTACAGGACAAAGGCCACAGAGCCAATAAACGGCAGAGCCACGCTGCAAGTCAATCCATGCCTGGATATCTAAATCCATGCCACCTACTTTTTTTGGATAAAATATCAATTGTACAATAGGGAAAAAGAAAAGAAAAATTTGGTGATGATCGTAACTCTTCATTTTAAGTCTTTGTATCACTTGTCTGGATCATATTTTATAATTTCCTTTTCGAGGTAAAAAAGGCCCAAAGAGTAAGCTTAAAACCCAAAGCACAGAAGGTGAAAGAAAATGTAACAAAAAATAAAAATTCTCTGCTTGCTGGTAATTAAAGATTTTAGTGATGAAGTGTAAATAAGGAACCCCATTCATGTGATAAAAGGCGTCTATCAGAAACTTTAGCAGGCAAGCTGCATAGAAAAAGAACAAATGCTGGCTCACGCCATCCTGCAGAGGCAAAACCTCGTGTGGCTGTATCCCACCGTGGCACAGAGCCAAGCAGCTGAACTCCACACTGCACGCGTGAAACATGTCCTGAAACATGTCAAGCGGCTAAAGCACCAGCCACATACACCTGAGCTGGTGGGTTTGAATCCAGCCTGGGTTGCCAAACAACAACAATGACGGCTGCAACCAAAAAATAGCCGGGCGTTGTGGCGGGCGCCTGTAGTCCCAGCTACTTGGGAGGCGGAGGCAGGAGAATCACTTGAGCCCAGGAGTTGGAGGTTGCTGTGAGCTGTGATGCCACAGCACTCTACCCAGGGCGCAACAGCTCGAGGCTCTGTCTCAAAAAAAAGAACAAATGCTTTCCCCATTAACTAGGACCAGAAAGCCCACAACCACAGTATCAGTAATACTGCTCTAGGGTCTAAAACACTATGGTGAAATAAGAAACAGAAACGAAGTGTAAATGTTGAATAGAGGAAGAATTGTTTTTTAACCATCATTAAAAAAAACAGATGAAATACAGGACCATAACTGAAAAATATTAGTACCAATACGAATATTAAAGAATGCCGCGACCCCAGAGCAAGCCACATACTTGATGTCCTTCTGGTACATCAACTCCAAGACAACTAGAAAGTCCAATGGGGGAAAGAATTTCATTTGCAGAAGAACAAAAATAACACATTTCAAAAACATATATAAGATCCTTTGAAGAAAATAACTTTTGAGGAGGAACCTGAAAGAAGACCAGAGGCAGAAACACAACCCATCCTGCAGAGGCAAAACCTCGTGTGGCCAGCCGCCACCCCCACCCCCACCCGGCAAATCAGAGGGTCAGTTCAATCCCAAGTAAGGGCCCAGCCTTGGGGCAGCCCATCTGCTGATGTACTGATACTAGACCAGACACATAAATCCACAGCACACATAAGAAAATGCGGACAGAGGTGAATGATCACACAGGAATTAAAAACAGGATCAAGGCTGGCGCCCCTGAAGCTGAGGGAGATGTGCTAGGAGCCTCGTCTCTCCCACGTTCCTTATAGAATGATTTCAACATCACAAAACTAGTAAGAGAGATTATAAAAAAACAGAGTTATAAAACCTGGGTGAGGAAGCTCTTCCTAAGCAAGATTCTTAACCTAGAAGCCAACAAGGAAAAACCAACTTCTTTACAGCAAAAGACCCTAAATACAAAATCAAAATACAAGCGAAAGGCCTTGAGACAAAATGTTTGCATTACCATGCAGTAATCTGCATTTAATCTATTAAAATAAGAGACAGGATAAGCTGCCCAACATGAAAATGGAGCAGGTAGTAGCAAGCAATTTGTAGAACAGACATGGAAAACACGCTCAACGTCCCCAGGAAACAGGGGTGTGGACAGACACTGGAATTGGTGAGCTTGGGAAACACGCTCAACATCCCCAGGAACCGGGGGTGTGTGGACAGGCACTGGAATTGGTGAGCTTGGGAAACACGCTCAACGACCCCAGGAACTAGGGGAGGGGGGGGGGGGGCGGACAGGCAATGGAATTGGTGAGCTTGGGGCTCAACGTCCCCAGGAACCGGGGGTGTGGACAAGCAGTGGAATAGGTGAGCTATCAGGCAGGTGAAAACTAGAACAAGGAAGTCCATGGAGCAACAGGGCTCTCAGGGGGGAGTGACACACACCACGTGGGCTTGGGGAGCCCCAATGGGGACGGGGCAGCCTCTCCAACTTCAGTTTCAGGTGTAGGCGTTATACTTGGAATAACGTAACCTAAAGAAAGACTCACACACCTACATACATGGACACAAATACACACACATGTCCACGGCATCCTTCAATACAGAAAACCAGAAACAACCTAGACATGCCTGTCCAAATCCCTCCTCTTCCCTCCCAAATTGTCCAGGGCAGAAGCAAGAGTCCTCTTCCAATCCAGACTTCCTCTCCCTCCTCCTTTACGCTCTCCTCCAGCCCAGTTTCTGAAAGCCATGCACTTCCTTCCACCTCCGCTGCCAACTCTAGGCCCCAGCCCTCCTCTGACCAGGCCCCAGCAGCCCGTCTCTCAGCATTCCCCCCACATACCATTCACCACCCAGCCCTCACTCTGCAGAGCCTGAAGACTGTGCTGCAAAAGCATCTGACTCCCCAAAGACAGCTACTGGGCCTGACTCAGGGGGTTCCGGCACCTCCGCAAGCTGCCTGGGCACCGCTTGTCCAAGCTGAAATCACCTGCTCACCTGCCCGGCCTCCTCCAGGTTCTCCTACCCTCCTCCCTCAGGTCTTTGCATGCTTTCTGCCCTGTCTGAAACTCTCCCAACTGCCCAAGTTCCCAGCCTGTCTTCCACCTCCACCAAGGACCCAGGCTCCCTGTGTACCCTGTTCTGTCTCTGTCCACCTCAAGAATGGGGCCACTCAGTCCATCTGGCCTCGCTCCATAGTGGGTGAGCAGCTCAGTCCTGGTCCACATTTCCTGTAGGACACATCAACTTCGACAGGGCTGTTCTTCCTCCTGCTACTTCATTTTTGTCCCCATTCCCCTGCTAAGAAGCAGCTCTGAGGCCAAGACCCCATGTGTCCTGGCCAAATGCTGTATCCCACCGTAGCACAGAGCCAAGCAGCTGAACTCCACACTGCACGCGTGAAACATGTCCTGATAGCCCCTCCTTAAACACCAGAGTGCAGCAATACTGCAGATGGAAGGCAGTGCCAGAAAGCACATGGGAGCTCTGCAGACCCACCATGGACATGAGGCTCTGGGCTCAGGCTGGGGGTGCACCTGGAAAATGGCTCAGACCTAGACTCCACCATCCCTGTCAGCTTCAGCAAGGGCTCAGCCTCCCCAAGCCTTGATCTCCTCACCCCCAAAACGAAAACAAAGCAGTGTGCACAGGCGAGGATGGAATGACACATGCCCTGTTGGGAGGAACAGAGGCAGGCAGCTGGCTCCCCTGCAAAAATGAGGGAGGGGCAAATCTGCACGTGTCTGTACCTACGAATCCACACAGATATGAGAGGAACAATTTACAAAGTACTCACCTGACAAGGGATTAATTACCAGAAGACAGAGGAAGCTCAAATAGCTCAATAGCAAAAAAGCAAATAATCCAATTTAAAAAATGGGCGATAGACTTGAATAGGCATTTCTCAAATGAAGACATAAAATTCAAACCAGCAATGATATGTTGAAACAAACGAACAAAAAAGAAGACATAAAAATGACTAACAAGTATATGGAAAAATGTTCAACATCACCAGTCCTCGGGGAAATGCAAATCAAAACCACAAGGAGTTATCACCTTATACCTGGTTAAAATGGCCTGTATCAAAAAGGCAGGGAGTCACAGACGCTGGTGAGGATGTGGAGAAGGGAAACCCTTGTATACTTCTGGTCAGGATATAAATTAATTAGTAGAGCCATTGTGGAAAATTGTATTGAGTTTCCTCATAAAACTAAAATTAGAATTGTCATTTGATCTAGCAATTCCATTCTTTCGGTATATATCCAAACGATACAAAATTAATAAAATGAAAAATATCTACACTCCCATGTTTACTGCAGCACTATTCACAATACCCAAGATACGCAATCAAACTAAGTGTCCCCCGAAGGATGAATGGATGAAGAAATTATAGCGTATTTATGCAATGGAATATAATTGATCCACAAAATGAAATCCTGTCTCTTGTAGCAATGTGGATAGAACTGAACGCCCTTAGCTTAAATCGGGCACAGAGTGACAAATGTTACATGTTCTCACTCATACATGGGAGCTAAAAAAGTGGATGTCACAAAACAGAATGTGAAACGGTGGTCACCCGAGGCCAGACAGGAAGTGGGGGAGAGGAAGAGGAATCGATAAATATAAATGGTATCAGTACCCGGTTCGATAGAAGAAGTAAGATCTAGCATTTGATAGGTCAGTAAGGTGTCTGTAGTCTATAAAAATCTATTGTAGACTATTTCACAATAGCTAGAAGAGAATGATCTGAGTGTTTCTAGCATTTAAAAAAAAGACAAATATTTAGGATGAAGACTGTCCCAAGTACACTAATTGGGTCTTTACTAATTATATGAATGTATTAAATTATCACACACGCCTTGAAACTGTGTGCATCTATTATGCGTCAATGCGACAAAGAGGTGAGAAGGAATTTCATTCTCTACAGATTCTAGATTTGATTGCTTTAAATGAGAATCACAAATTACGTATGTAACTTTCAAGATTTATCTCCTAGTAGGAAGTGGTTTAGTCTAGTTTCAGGTCAGTGGTCCCGTCCGGTTGTCGTCCTCCCACCCCTCACCCAGAAATGGACACCCAGGAGCCCTGTAGGATGCCCACAGCTGGCACAGGCTCCCCTCCCTTTCTGCTCTAGGGATTCCAGAGAAGTCGCTGCCCTACACCTAAACACAATGAGGCTATTAAGTGCTGGAGGCCAAGTCACATGAATATTAACTGCACAGGCCCTGTGCTATAGACGCTGCTTCTAGAAATGCTGAAGGACTTTGCCCCTCTGTTTTCTTTTCTTTTCCTTCCTTTATTTTTCCTCTTCTTTCTTCTCTTAAGGGTCAAAAAAAAAAAAAATAGACACATGCTGTGAAAGAGGAAAGACACCACTGCTTGTGGAGGAAACACAAAGTGTCATCATGAAAACTGTGCACGTGGCAACAGCTATGCATGAAGAAGGTAGGGACAGCTGGCTGAGGTCTCTCCCAGCCTCCCTAAAGAAAGCAACGGTGGTGGAGGGGTCACTGATGTGGTCTGGACTCTCGGTCACCACCGTCAGCACAGGATGCTGGGGCCAATAGGACCAGGACTCGACATTCCCGAAATAATCACATCTCTTCATTTTCTGTATCCTTCAATATATTCACTAAGTAACTATCGTAGGTTCTAGATTTTCAGGGTAACTTACTTAGGAGCACACATGAGGAAAACCAGTCCCCGACTCAGGAAAATCATGATTTTAGCAAGGACAATTGGAAACATAGGGCTCCCCCTAACAGAAATGGCTTGAAAATAACAAGGATTTAATAGCTTCATAGTGTTTAGGTGTAGGGCAGCGACTACTCTGGAACTCCTAGAACAGAAAGGGAGGGGAGCCCTGCAGGCTGCGGGCATTGTACAGGACTCCTGAGTGTCCATTTCTGGGTGAGGGGTGGGAGGAGAACCAGATGGGAGGGCTCCAAACTGTGTCATTAAGAGCCAGCAGGTGGGCCCCACAGAGTGAGAGTGAGAACTGATCCAGGGTATGTGTACATCAAAACAGAAAAACAACTTTACTTAGCAATTCCATGTACTTGTCTAAGATATAGCAGAACTAGTTTTAAATAGCCGCGGATGACCACCTGTATGTAGTTCTCTGGGCCCCCCCACGCAGACCTTTGCAGAAGCAGAACTTTGCCCGCAGCCAGGCCGATCCTGCCCTGTGCAGCCAGGGCCCCAGATGTGTGAACACCAGGCTGCCCAGCCCCTTTGGTTCCTGATTGTCTAGTTTGAAAGTGACACCTGGATCCTGTGGATACAGGGCAGGCAGATGTCAGACACCTGAAGGGCAGAATCAAAAGGGAGTCATCTGTTCTTCCTACCTCAAAATGTAGACAACCTCCACCCCAGCACAGTCTCTCATCACCCGCTGCCCCATGACCAGGCTGTCCTCTGACCACACGGTCACTTGGACTTTGGGGACTTACCTCAGAAAGCAGACCGCTCTGAGCTGGCAGGCCCATGCAGTCCACTTTCAAGTCCCGCGTCCACTAGTCCCGCTGCTGAGCCACACTGTGGCAAACCCCACGTCCCAGCCCTCTTGAGACCGTGTGGCCGGCTGCAGGTATGAATTAGCTCCCAACAAGTCTTTGGGAACTGAGGAACGGTCCTGCTATCATCCCGCCTAAGTATCTTTCTCAGACTGGACCTTGCAGTGAGCCACTGACTCCCCACGTCAAGAATCCTGTCTATGCCCCACTCGGGGCCAGTCACCTTGTTGTTCATGGATGTGACCCATCAGACCACTTTGCTCCTGTGTCATGACCCAGGAGCCTAGGCAAGGACCCTGTTCCGTGTGCCTGAGCCATAGGAGCCCAGCCAGGAGAGCAATAGAAACCCCCAGCTCCTTCTCTGCACCCATCTGCTTCCTGCAGCAGGGTTCTGAGTGAGCACTAACTTGGAGCAAAACGTTTCCTGCTTCCCCAGAATACCTACCCGCAGCCCAGCCCGGCCTGCTCCAACCCAGTAGGCCCCCCCACATCCCAACCACAGTCATTTGCCGATGCCCCTTAGGCTCTGCCGTCTGCTCTGACCCAGACCCAGCCCCGTGACACAGGGACAGACTGCATTGACAAAGGAACACGTGGAATGTGTTTTGGCTTTTTTCTTTGGAGCTAAAGGAAGCAAATAACCTGCAATTTGACAATTTGAAAAAACCAATATGGGGCATTCAAAATACCAGATTCTGCACTTAATCTTTAGCTGGCTCTAATAGTTTGGGTAAAAGAGGTAAAGATTCACATTGCTACCTCCTTCAAATCCCAAATGAATTCCTTGCCCTAAAGGAAGAGAATATTCTTTCTGTACCAGAAGGAAAGGCTTTGTCATTTCTGTGGCCACACAAGCCCACAGGCTCAGCAGTTGGCTGGGTGGTCTTGTCTTCATTTCCTTATCAATCACCTCTTTCCAAGTTTCCCCTTAATCCTGAAATGCATTATTCTTTCTGTAATTCACTTGGCTACACTTCCTGAGCGGGGTGTTCCCCACGTTAGCACCATCCGTCCCCAACACGGTACCTCACCTGAGATGTCCCCAACATGGTCCCTCAGCTGGTTCCCACAAGTGTACGGGTACAGTGCACCAGGTGCTCAGCCAAGTCTTACCTGCCAGTCAAGAGTCGCTCGTAACAGGTAGAAAGAGAAACAGCTTACAGGATGCACGACCCACCATTGCTTTCGTCGGTTCTGCAAAAGCTGACTGCAGATGTGAAACAGATCAGAGATGCGCTTGTTCGCAGGTGTGTGGAAGGGGACACCCCCTTGGGAACCACCCCCAGGACTGGTAACTTCCTTAAGGGTTTTAGCTGTTCACACATTGTTGGCCAAAAAGCAGTTTCTCCTTGCCTATCTGAGGAAGGCTGCTTTTGTACCAAGGGCAAAGGCCAAGGGAAAAGAGGAGGGCCTCACCCACAGGACTGACGAGCAGAAGGCTCCACGGGACCACTGGGTGACTAGTGTCCAAGCCACTCACCCTGCAGCCCACCTCTGAACTCAAGGGTGCTCACCGGAATGGATCTCCCTGAGCAGGCTGGGCTCCAATCAAAGCTAATTCAAATTCCAGCTCCACCATCAAAATCCACTCTCAGCATTTGATTACACACATTTTCTTCCTCCCTTACAATTTGAGCCATTAAAAGAATCACAACAATCTAATTTCAAATTGTCTCCTGTACAGATTACTAAATTTAATCTAAACCTTCTTAGAACTCCATTGTTTCTCCACTGTTGTGATACCAAATGCTCAGGAATCAGACCAAAACCACTGAGTCACACTTGGGGTCTGGCTTCCCAGAAACAAAAGAGAATATTCAGACCCAAGAAAGAATCTGTCCTTCACTTTGGCCCAAATCACCTGCATCACCTACTGAAGCAGCTTCTCTCAGCCCATGAAGATCACAGAGTCTACACTTCCGTCCTCCACTCCCAACACCTCAGCATGCCCCTGGGTATGCTGGTGGCCTACCACGCTTCACCTGAACAAGGAAGACAGCCCCACAGGCACAGCCTCACTGGCCCCCGAGTCTGTCTTCCCTCAAAAGCAGCTTATGGCCAGCTTCATCCACCTGGCACCCCAGGGGTTCTGTGGTCTCTGAGCACCTCAACAAGGACCCCTGCACTCAGGAGGTGACAGGACCCACAGTGCCTCCTGTTGGGGTGCAGTACAGCACTGAGAGTCTCCTAGCCCAGAAGAGTAGTGGGGAAGGAGAGAAGGTGGGCCTGCTTTCCCTGCAACACCCCCCCCCCCCCAGTTCACCAAAGCCATCTTGTCTTTTACATGTCAGATTAAAAAAGCCACCTTTTCTGATCCTCTCACTCGCTGTCGATAAACTCGTCTGTGTTCCAAAACACTGTTGGGGGGCGTGTAGAATGACACTGGTATCATGGTTATTCTACAGACTTTTAGTGCTCCCCCCACCCCACCAAGGGTAAAGGTGACCTGAGGACAGAAACTGCCTCGTGTGTCTGGGCAGACAGGGGACACAGGCTCAAAAAACACTGGCAGAAGAGACAGAGACAGCTGACCGTGCTTGTGTCATGGCCCCCAGATTCGAGCTGAGCCGTGCTTCCCACATGCCCCTCCAGCACTGCTGCTCTTCCTAGGTCATACCACAGCCGACTGAAACAAATCACCCCAACTAATTCCCATCAGGGTGGTGAGTAGAGCCTGGGATTACCATTTCCAAGCAGCATCCAAAGGACATAAATATTCTAGAAGCCTGAAGAAGGAAGTTCTCTCATTTGGTCTGTGACAGCTATGGGTCAGCTAAGCTCCCGAGTCTCCAGTTTACCACCAGAGGAGGGATGAGCCAGCCTGGCAGTGTTCCATCTCCACCCTAATGGAGGGTTCCAGCACAGGGGGGACTCTGGGGCACCCTGGCCTCCTAGGCCTCTGCCTAAACACCCACATCTGTGCTTCCAGCGCAAACCTCCAGTCCCTAGGGCAAGACCCTTCCAGAAACAATGAGGCCAAAATTATCTTCAAGACACCCAAAGTACCATCATGATACTAAGAAGAACTCCTATCATTCCCTCATGACTGCACCCTTCTGACAAGTGCCTGACCACAGACACAGGCAGGACAATCCAGCCACCTTCTGCTAAACCAGACTTTGAAGGGTTTTCAAAATACAGAATGATACTACTCATCTCATTATTTTGTTTTTGAAAATATAAGGTTTTTCTATCAAATATATTATTTATATTTGCATACTACATATAATGGGTTTATTCTTGTTCTTTCTAAATAAAGGAATAAGCATTTTTAAAATTTATGTCCTGATCTCTAAAATGGCAAACAGCAATACATATACCCACATAATCACTAATTCTTTGGAGTTTTCTGTCATTTATAAAGATGTCAAGGGGTCGCAGGACCAAACAGTTTTGCTGTCTCAGACACTATGATCTTTGCCTCTATGGTCTCACCCTCTGGGTGCTTCCCTGGGCACCAGGCCTTGATCAGCACCCAGGACTTCAGCCGACCTCAGGGGGGACAGTTTGATGGACACCAAAGCCCTAGACCCTAACAGCTGCCCAGCAGGACTCTGCAGAGAAATTCGCAGTTTTTACGAATAACGCTCCCTGGACCCCTCTTATTCAAAAAGATTTTCTTAAAAACAACATTGAGTTTTAAAACGTTTTACTTGAGATCTGGCCACACAAATGGACATCACTGGCTAGACCCACGTGAAGCCCAGCCTGCTCCCCACAGCCCAGCGGGCATTCCAGTCCAGCCCTAGCCAGTCCATAACTCAAGGACCAGTTCTAAGTAGGGGGCTGTACAGAGGGTCACTGCCTTTGAAACTTGGCTCAACTGTGCTCCCCAAAGCCTTGCCCTGCTTGTTGATTCTGGCAGGAGGTATGGCTGTAGGTCATGCAGAGTGTTCTTCCCCTGCCTCCTGAGTAAGCCACACAAATAGGAGAATCAGCAGGGAAATGTCATAGGTCCAGTATTTCCAGTTTCCCAAGCAAAGTTCTAACTCTGGCCCCAGGTAAAGTATAGCCAGCAGGACAGGGTGCCTCCCTGGGGCTGCCAACGCTCGCAGGTGACCAGAGGTCCATATCTTCCCTCTCCCTGTGTTAGAACAGGGGCCAAAACCAAACAGCGCACATGAGCGCCCAGGATTAGGTTTTCCCAGACACAGAAAAGGCAACTGTTCTCAAATATACTGATCCCAGATATCTGTGACCTTCTGTTCAAAGTGCCTGCAGCCCAGGAGGAGTGAACCACGGGCCACAGGGAGCGGCTCGGTACCCCTGGCCTCCCTCTCTGCCTGCTTCTGGATTACCCCTCCCAATGGAGAGTAAGGAGAAGCAGGAGGATCTTTGTCAGACCTGACAGCGGAGACTTACTCTTCTAAATGGGGCGAGGATCTTTCTCGCCCCCATTATCTCTCTTTATAAGGAGTCCGTGTATTACAAAGGTAAAAAGTGCTCACCTTTAGGAAGCCAAATCCGACCCTGCAAGGTTTCTACAAAGTCAACCTAATTGGAATGGCACAGGAGTGCCCTAAACCTGGTAGCACTGAAGAAAGAAAGACGCAGTGAAATCATGATGGGGGTAGTACAGATCTACTCAGGTCACCACCTCTATCATCTCAATCATTTTAAGAAAGAAATAAGACTAAAGTTGTAAGAACTGTGGTACAAGAACCCTTCCCTGCCTTCAAACAAGGACTTAAAACCCAAGACCTTTGAGGCAATCCTCATATACAACACAGCCACCAAATCTGGAAGCAAAGGTGAGCTGATGCTTCACCACCATCCAGGGTACAGTCAAATTGTAGATTTGGGCTTCCAGACCATTCTGCATCCAAGAGTCCCGCAACTGTCAAACAACACAGACTCTCCCCTGAAAAACTCACCCCAGGAAAGGGACACAAGTATCTGTTAGCATCTGTAACATGACAGGCACTTGGAAAATTCCACAGTTAACATCATAGGTACCCAGTGGTGAAAGAGTGAAAGCTTTTCTCTGAAGACTTGAAACAAGAGAGAATTCTTGCTTCTGCTATTTCTATTCAGCACAACATTGGAAGTTCTAGCCAGAGCAATTAAGCAAGAAAAAAGAAAAGCAAGCTGTCCAAATCAGAAAGGAAGAAATACAATATCTCCGTTCAACTCCTACAAGAAAACATAGGGAAAAAGCTTCATGACACTGGATGTGACAATGACTTCTCAGGTATGACACCAAACACACACAGAACAAAAGAATAAAACAGACAAATTGAATTCCATCAAAAACTAAAAACTTCTGTGCAACGTACAACAGTGAAAAGATAACCCACAGAAAGAGATAATCTAGGAATTAGTAGGCAGAATACATGAACGTCCACAATTCCACAAGATGCAAATAAAACCACAATGAATTACCACTTTACACTGAGTAGGACTGCTGTTATCAAAAAAATAAAAGGAAACTACCAAGTGTTGGCAAAGAATATGGACAAATTGAAATCTCTGTGCGTTGCTGTTTGGGGGAATGTAAAATGGAACAGCCACCATGGAAAATAATCTGGAAGCTCCTCAAAAAACTCAGCATAGAATTACCACGTGATTAAACAATTCTAAATCTAGATATACGCCAAAGGGGAAAAAAAAAATGAAAACAGGTACTCAAACAGATACTTACACACCAATGTTCACAGAAGCATTGTTTACAATAGCCAAAAGGTAAGAAACTGTTGTCTGTCAACACCCTAACAGTTTACAAAACATGGTGTATATATACAAGGGAATACTCTCCAGCCATAAAAAGAAATACGAAGACATGCTACAACATAGATTAACTGTCAAAACATCACCCTGAGTGAAAGAAGTCATTAAAAACACAGATGATCCCGTTCATATGAAATGTTCTACACAGAGAAATATATGTAGAACAGAAAGTAGGGGGTGAGTGGGAGTGACTGGGTGGGGGGTCAGAGGGGGTGACAGCTAAAGGGTTTCTTCTTGAGGTTGTGAAATTTTTTTTAAATTGACCATAGTGGCAGTTGCACATATCTGTAAATATTTTAGTTGGACCATATATAAAATGTGTATGTGTCTCTGTAACAACTGAGACTAGGTAATTTAAAAAGAACAAAAATGTATTTCTCACAGTTCTAGAGGCTGGCAAGTCCAAGATCAAGGTATCAGCCTTGAGCTATATCCTTACCTGGTAGAAGGCAGAAGTGCAAAAAAAGGGCCCTAGCTAGTTCCTCCCAGCCCAATCGACACCCAAGGAGAGCATCTTTATTACCTACCACCTCCAAAAGGCCACAATTCTCAATCTATCACTCTGGGGAAGTGAAAAGGCCACTCAAAAATCACTGTATTCCCTCCCGTGACCCTCCCTCCAAGTTCATAACCTTCTCACATGCAAAACGTATTCATTCCATCCTAATAGCCCCAGAAGCCTTATCTCATTGTAGTACCAACTAAAGTCTCAAGTCCACAGTTTCATCTATCACCTAAATTAAATATGCACGAGGCTCAAAGATGAGGGCGTTTTACCCTCAGGCAAAATGCTCTCCAGTTGTGAAATTAAGCAGTTATATGCTCCAAAATACAATGTTTTGATATGCACAGGACAGACATTCCCATTCTGAAAGAGAGAAATAGGAAAAGAAGAAAGAAGTAATAGGTTCTAACCAAATCCAAAATCCAGCATGGTAAATATTAAATCTTAAGGCTGGAGAATAATCTTTGACTCCATATCTCACCTTCTAGACACACTGGGGCAGGGTTTGGGCCCCTAGGTAGCCCTGCTGCCAGGACTCTGCTGGGCATAGGCCACAGAGGTCGGAGTTGGGAACCTGTAGCTCTCTCAGGCTGAGCTGCACACTGGCGACTCTGCAGTTACAGGACCTCAGGGGTATCCCCACCCTCATGGCTCCTCTAGGCATTGCCTTTGTGGGGGGGGTCTCTGTGTTGGCCCTACCCTCAACTCTTCTTGACACCCCCATCCCCAGGTCCCATTAGGCATAACCCTCATGGGGACTCACTGCAGCAGCCCCACCCTACAGCAGTTCTCTGCCTGAGTCCTAAGACTCTCTGGGACATCCCTTGAAAACTAGGTGGAACCCTTGCACTCCGCACACCTGCAGAGTTAGCACCACAAGAATGCCACATCAATGCTTATGGCTTGTCCTTCCTGGAGCAGTAGCACTAGCTGCAGCTGGGCCTGCTTCAGACATAGCTAAGGTAGCCAAGGAGCAACACATTATAATTCAGGGAGCAGAGACTTGAGGCAGTGCTGGGCAGTAAATACAGAGGTCCTGCGGGCACCCAAGGCCTCTCCTTTGAAGTAGTTCTATCCACTGGGCCTTGGCACCCTGGCCTCTGATGGGAGGAACAGCACAGATGATCACTGAAATGCCTTCAAGGTCATTCTTCCATTATCTTCATGAATAGCATGTGGCTTCCTTCTAGCCATACTCATCTTATCAAAAGGTCCCTGGGTCATATACTTAGTCTTTTCTCCCAGCCATGCTTTTACAACCTGCCCAGGTTGAGAGTTTTCCAAATCTGTTAAGTTCAGCTTCCCTTCTAATTATAAAATCCATCCTTGTTTCATTTCTCTTATACTCCTACTATAAGCAGTTAAAAGAAGCCACATAGCACCCTGAACACTTTGCTTAGCTATTTTTCCACCAAATACCCTAGTTTATTGCTCTTATATTCTGCCTTCCACAAAAACACAGGGCATGGGCATAATTCAGCCAAGTTCTTTGCCCCTTTGCAGCAAGGATGGCCTTTCCTCCAGCTTCCAATAAGATAGTCCTCATTTCCATCAGAAGGATGGAATAGCCATCAGAATAGCCATCAGAATAGCCCCAGATTTCTACCACCATTCTGATAACAATCACTTGCCTGATTTTGAAGAAGAATGAGGTTCTGTATACATCTCTCCTCTTCTTCTGAGCCCTCACAAAAATTACCCTTTAATGGGCCAAGCAGGCCTGTGATCCCAACATTCTGGGAGGCTGAGGCAGGAGGATCACTTGAACTCAGGAGGTCAAGACCAGCCTAAACAAGAGCAAGAGCCCCATCTGTACTAAAAATAGAAAAAAACTAGCTAAGTGTGGTGGCAGGTGCCTACAGTCCCAGCTATTCTGGAGGGAGGAGGATTGCTTGGGCCCAAGAGTCTGAGGTTGCCCTAAGCTAGGTTGAGGCCATGGCACTCTAGCCTGGGGCAACTATTCAAAAAATAAATAAAAGTATTCAATAACATTATTTAAAAAATTATTTTAAAACCCTTAATGGTCTGTTCACAACAATCCAGACTTTTTCAAGCAAACATGTCCAAACTACCTTGCCTTTATCTATTACCCAGTTCCAAAGCCACTTCTATATTTTTAGGTAGTTATTACAGCAATACACCACTCTTGCTACTAATTTCTTCCCTAATCTGTTTGTGCTGTTATAACAAAATATCATAAACTAGGTAATGCATAAATAATAGAAATTTGTTTCTCACTGCTCTGGAAGTTGGGAAGTCTAAGATCAAGTCACTGGCAGGTTCAGAGTTTGGTGAGGGTCCCTCTCTGCTTCCAGGATGACACCTTGTTGCTGCGTCCCCCAGAGGAGACAAACACTGTGTCCCTGCATGGCAGAGGGGCAGAAAAGAGTAAACCCACTTCTTCGAGCCCTTTTATCAGGGCCCTAATACCATCCATGTCTGCCCTCATGACTTAACCACTCCCTAATGGCCCACTTCTTAATACTATCAAATTGGCCATTAGGTTTTAACACATAGGTGTTAGGGGCTAAGTTCAGACACACCAATGTGTGCATACACACACTCACTCCCACGCTAATAGCCCATCTCTGCAAATATACTAACTGTAATTGAATCATACACTTCAAATTTAAATGGTATTAATTGTACCTCAATAAAGCTGTTTCTTAGTTTTGAAAGAGAAGTACTATGAAAGACTAGCCCCAAGAAATAATCAGCACAGAAAGGACTCTATGTCCTCCAAATTTGGAACTGCCATAGTCTGCCATCTTCTTCTTGGAGGACATCATGAAAACGCAAAATTTTCTGAAAAGTTTTGCTATATAGAAACTAATTTTGTCTAGCCCAATGCTTCTCAGCATATTTGGCAATGGGCTGTTAGGTCTAGTAGCCCCTATTAACCTTTGGGAACCACTAAGTTGCCCAACATCACCGCAAGCCTGGGAAGATTCCTGATGACAAAACAATGAGATCCAAAGCTCCCTGGTGTCCACCAATGCCATTTTTGAACAACTAGGGTAGGCACAAACACAAGAATTCAAAAGTGTCTTTGTTATCCATGGAAGGACTTTGGTGGTAGAATTTTTCAAAAGGTAACACTAAAGAGGGTGAGCCATCCACACAGTGGATTCTTACACACAGAGCGTAGACTCACAGGTACACACAAGACCGAAGCTGTGTTAATGCCACATTCCCTAACAGGGAAGTACTGAGACACACCAACCTCACCTTCAGGGGGAGGGTCAAGCTCAGGCTGACTGTGGCAGGTGGTAGGCAAGAGCACCAGCAGACAGCCTCACAAGGACATCTTTGTTGTTTCTCTCCATGCCTGGGAGGCCTTTCCTGGATCCTGGCTGTGAGGCAGAGATGTGAGGGGACTAAGCAAAGCTCAAAAGAAGTGGGTGTTTAGGTTACAAGCTCAGTGGTGTTACAAATCCTACATTCTTAAAAGAAAGGCAGGTAGGAAACCCAGAGGAAAGGAAACACAGAGTAGGTCTGTAAAACTGCTGTAGGGTTGAACACATCTAGTTTTCACTCTGGTCTTACCCTTGTAATGGCTGGCACACCTCTTAAGTGATACGGAAGAAAAGAGAGAAAAGCTCCATCAATAGCGATCACTTGCCTTTGGTCAACTTTGTTTATAATTCACTGTCAATTCTGTCAATTAAATATTTTACCTTGCGCAATGTGTGTATCTAAGTGGGCCATTTTCCCTCATGTTTCGGAGTGGAGTTAGGGGAAAAAGGCATCACTGGAGCCCTTGAGGTTACAGTATATATGGATGACATTTGGATTTGGAAAGTATATAATAATATCTTTGTTTTAAATGAAGATCACATGCATAAAGTATTATGAGTAGAGTAATATTTAATAATTCTGCTTGGTAAGAACATATGGGCCCTGAATGTAAAGATAAGGAATTTGAAATTTATAAGGTAAGCCAAAGCAAGTGATTAATATTTTAGGTAGGAAAGAAACAAAACATGCCCTTAATATAAGCACATTTATTAAATGAAAATGGACTTGACATGCTCCAAAAGTAGTTTTCAATTTATACTTTTCCTGTATGAAACCAACTTGCCAAAAAGCTCAATATTCATGAAATATATGTACGTGTATATGTATATGCCCAACTCAATACTAGTGTTTGGGAAACTGAAATGAGAAGCTGGCAAGGGGCTGATCTCAACCTGCTTTGTAGTGGTTTGACTAGAGTGTTTTCATTAACATGCTTATGAAAAATTTCTATAGACTTAGGGAAGTCAAAGTGTAGATTATTTCTCTAGAATAGAAAAGAAAAAGAAAAAGAAAAGCAGGCAGGGCTTCAGAATCCATTCAAGATTCAAAGGGCTTCAGACCTTCTAAAAGTGTTCTATCATTATAAACAAAAGAAAAACTACTGAACAAAACCCACAGGAATTCAAGCAAATGTCAAAGCGGGAAACAGTGCAAATATTTATCACAGGAATGAAGTATGGACACATTTAAGAGTGTCACTCATAACAATGAAGGGCTAATCGCTGGAAAACTCTTGGCAAAAATTCCTGGATTAAGGAATGCCATTATTAATAATAGCTCTTAGAGGGTAAAAATGTCTTTCTCAGAGGATTTCTAGAAAAAAAAAAGAAATGAAACATTAAATATGGAGAAATACATTAAGACCTCACTACACAAAATTGAGGGACTGACCACATCCCCTGGGGGCTAGTAAGAAATGTAGAATCCCAGGTCCCACCCCAGACCGAATTAGAAGCTTCATTGTAACCTAAACTCAAGAAGATTCATTTTAACCAAAGCTGTAGGAGAGTCACATGCATAGGGAAGCATAAGAAGCACTATTTCCAGACACTGTTAACATTTAACATTTATCTGAAATGAAAATTGCCAGCCCCCTTTATGAAGATAAATGAAAAACACCAGTATCATGACTTTATTGTTGAGTTGACCCAGGCCATCTCTCTACTTGACCTCCCACTCTATGCAAATTTCATTATTTTCTATGTTAGTGTGGCAGCAACAGACTCAGGCGACAGACTGGCTCCCCCAACACCTGTTGAATGAGTGACAGGAAGGGTCCCTGTCAAAAGCCATCCAGAGGACTCCTTGCTGTTCTTAATCCGGCTTTAGCGCTGAACAACTGCTTGGAGTTGCCTGGTCATCACGGGCAAAGGCAAATAACCCGTCTCTAGCCACCAGTCCTACAGTCCTACTCTGACAACACTCAGAAGCTGGCTCCCAGACAGCACAGGGAAGAAGAATTATTAGTAAGTGATCTATAGGTAGCGTTCACATTTAGAATTTTCTTTTCTCCCTCATATCAAATCTAAGCCTGGGGCATCTTGAATTCAGCCCAGAATATTCCAGAAGCCTGCAGGCAACTCTCCACAGACCAGGAATGTTCCTGGAGAGACAGTGCTCAACCTCTTGCCAAAGGAAGTAGAGAAAAAAAGGGAAAGCAGCAGCACATGGATCCAAAATGTCTACTGGCCCCCAGTCCTCGCCACACTTCGGCATTTTCCTGCCCCTTTAATTTACCCTTTGCCAGCTTTAATAGGAGCAAAATCCACTCTACCTAGGAAGAGAGAAGAAGAATGCTTCTCCTGAACAAATCAGAATGAATCTTCATGGAAGGGTTCAGGCACTGACAGGATTCAGGATGGGTCAGGACTTTGCAGGTCATTTCTGATTGGCGAATCCTGTGAAATGTGAGCGCACACGGCCTATCACACCCACTTCAGCTGGGCCCACCACTGAGGTGCTTCTCTGTCCCACACCGTATGTATCTATAGGTTTGCCCTGGGGACTGGGCCTACTTCTTTTTTTTTTTTTTTTTTTTTTCAGTCTGTTGGAAAAGACAGAAACAAGCAGGACCACACAAAGGCCTCTTGTGACACAGGCTCCCAGACCTCCCAGGGTCCGCAGGTTCAAACTGCCTCAACACCACCCCTCGGCCTGCCCTTGATCCTTCAGTTAGGCATTAACTCCTGCAGATGGGAGCTGCCAATTTTCTAATGATCAGCAGCAGCCCCAGTGGTTACAGGGCCCAATGCACACACACAGCATCAGTTCTCAAGCACAAAGCTTAATATTCCAAGTGTGAAGCCCAGAAAGTCAGTTTCAGATCTGAGAGGGGCCTGGGGGTATGCACAGACAGTGAGGTGGTTCTAATGTAGGTTCAGAGGTCACATCTTAAAAACCCTGGTCTTTCCTACACGTTCTTTACCTGAGCATCATTACAGTGCAGACTCCTGAGTCTGAAAGGAAGGTAAAACAATTCTAGCGAGTCTCCTAAGACATTCTTACTACATCACAAGTATACACTCCAAGAAACTGCCCAGCTTCTGGGACCACAAAGGTTGAGTGTCAGTGAATTTAGGCTGTAGCTTAAATGTCACCAAGCTCCAACATTCAAAAGATGCAGTGTTCTCTGAAAGCTCAGAAACCCAGTTCTGGGGTGATAATTACATGATGGCTGGAGAAGGAACTGGTGATGGAAATCCTTAGATGCTAAAAATAACTCACATTTTTTTCCACCAATCCGGGAGTGCTCTCACCTCCTTCAGACCAACAGTGCAATTACCATTAACATCATATACTGCATTCTTCAGCAGTTAATAGGCACCAGGGATAAATACCATCCCTGTTTCACGGGTCCAAGTGCAGGAACAGGTAGCACAATGGCGATCCAACCTGCAGTCTAAGCACCACATGCTCACACCCCACCCCACAATTAAACCATGTTTCAAGGCATGGTTGCTTAGCACCCTACGTCTTAAACAAGGGTTCCAAACCACCTTTCTTCTCTGGAATGACAGAGGACAAGAAAAATCCCAGTAAATCCTTCTACCCATTGCCCACCACTTCCCCCTGGCTCACCCAGCACAGATGCCAGGCAGGCTCCTGCTCCCACCACCAGGGGGGGCCAACCCAGACGGCCATGATGAAAGCGAAGGAACAGAGACGCCGCAGACTACAGGCAGCACCTGAGCCCCCCCAACGGCCAAACCCCTGCAGTGACTGCCTTTCAGCCTCAGAGAACAATGAGGAATGGTACCCAGGGTTCACTCACTGGGCCAGGGACTGGTTTTTAGCTCAGACAGCGGCTTCTGCCAATAGCTACCTGTGTGTCGGCTTCTCCCACAGGTGTCCTATCAACACCCTGGCAGGGTCTCCTGCCATCAACAGACAAACGGTAGCGGAGCAAAGAGACAATCAACATGTAAAACAGGTGATCTGAATATTTTTCACAACAGCAAGGGCAAGGAAGCCCTACGTGTCCGTGGGTACAATCTGTTGAACTCCACCAAGAACGCGATAGGGATCCCCAACATCTTCATCATTCAATTCACATTGTCTGCTGTTACTTCCATGAAGTAGGAGGTTTTAATCGAGAGAGGCGTTAACATCACAAAATTTGTTTATCCAAGGCGTTTTTTAATACCAGACTACCTGCCAGCGTTGTTTAAAAGAAGTCCGGGCAGGCCTGGATATTCCGTTTTTTAGCTGGGGGAGGGGGGACAGGTCTAGTTGCCCGGATGCCCGTATCCGTCCCTTTCCCAAGCTGGTTCCCACACCCGCGGCTGAGAGATCGGGGATGAGATTTACCCCAGTCCTCGTCACGGGTTTATGAGGGTACAGTTATTACTCGTTACATAATATTCAACAATTAAGACTAAAAACGATTACATAATGCGGTCCTACAGAGCTTCTCCGATCCCGGACTGCAGGCGAGCCGACCGCGCGCGGCAAGGCGGCGCGCCCAGGGACACCGGCCACCACCACCCTCCCCACACACACACCCGGCCAGCTCCCGGGCCAGCTGCCGGCCTCACACGGCTGACCCTTCCCCACCGATCACGGCGACCGGGGTCGCCCCTCGCCCCCGGAGATCGCCCCCGGCGGAGCCCACCTGCATACCTGGACCGCGGGCTAGCGCGGCACGGCCGCACGGGGTCGCTGCGTGCGCGCCGCCGGCCCGGGAAGGCTCCGCCGCGGCCCCCGCAGTGCCCGGCGCGCGGACAGCGCTCTGCCTGGACAGCGCTCGCAGACGCGGCTAGGGCTGGTTCTCCACGGATCCACCCCAACCACGGGCCTGCAGCGCAGAGAACCGAATCGCGGCACTGGAGCCACGGCAGCCACCAGCCGAACGCGCGCTACCAGGGAACGCGGGCCCCCTCTCACTCCGGGGAAGCCATGCCGGCAAGGGTGGGATGCCGCGCCGCCACCCGCATCTGCCCGTTCGCACCCACCCCCATCACCGCGCAGGTGACCGGAGGCCCCTCCAGCCGAGCCGGCCTGCTGCCCCGACCACACTCCTCAGCCTCCGGGGGACCGGGCGCTCCTGAGAAGCGCAGGATGAGGGAGGCTGCGCCCGGTCCTTGTGCACAACAGGAATCCCAGGACCAAACCCATGTGACGCGGCCACGCCCCAAGGCCCGGCGGGGGCCCTCCGCTGCCCAATCCCCGGATCCCTCGTTCTCATGGCAACCCTGAAGAACCCCTTGTTCCCTCCATCGCCTCCTCTCCTCCCCCACAGGCCCCCTCAGCGCTGACGAGCAAGGACACATACACTGGCCGCTCTCACGATGCTGAAAGTCCTCCATGTCTACCCGTTAAACCACACACGGAGCGCGGGGCTGCGGAACGCTCAGGCCCGCCGCGATCGGACGCGCCACCCGCACCGTCACTCTCGCCACCTGCGGGGGAGGGGGCAGGAGGGGTCCAGGGCCGCAGGATTGCCAGGGCCATCCAGTTCTGGTTTTGCAGGATCACTGTCATCTCACACCCCTCCCCAAAATGTCAGAGCAACCAGGAGGAGAGTCTCTTTCTGGCAGCCACAAGCATAAAGCTGCTGGACGTCAACAAGAAAGTAGGGTTCCATTTAAACTGAGTTAGGGTGGAAAATACGGGATACACATACCGCGCATCTGTTATGTGCTAGTGCCTGTCACTTCTCTCTCTCTCTCTCTCTCTCTCACACACACACACACACACACACACACATCTGCAACAAAGCAAAAAAGGTCTAGAGTTATTAAGTGATTTTTTTACAAGGCCACAGAGTAACCAGGAGGTGGATTTCACATTCCCTGCCAGCAGAGAACATGTAGGAGAAACCAGAAGTTGTGGAAGGCAGTGAGAACACTCACAGTCAACAATGGACAATGGATTTTGGGTAAACTGAGATAGGCTGCATTCACATCTGCAAAGGGGGCAGAAAGCTGAGAAAACCCCATATTAGTCTAGCGTTCAGAAGACCAGAAAAACTACCCAAACCCATGTGTTTTAAGGCCAGCTCAGGTCCCCTAATGGCAGAGACAGTATCTTCCTGGCAGAAACTGCAGATATTCACACCAGGGAGAAGTTTCAAGTGCTATCACCATGAAATTCCAGTATTTTATATTCAATCAGAGGAAAGCAGCATCAAGGCAGTTTCTGAGAGCAGTTGAGAGCAGAATATTAACCCAAAATGGGGTAACAAGCTTTTCTTGAAGACTGGGCCGAGGACAAATGGTCTGGCCCACTCTGGGAATGGCAGCCTTCCCCATCAACAAGCCCTTTACCCAGGCTCCCCCTCAGCAGAGAGGAGCAGAGTGAACGCTGGCTGCCCACACACAACATGGGAGATGGGAGCACAGAATCCAACCCTGAGATTCTGGAAGAAATCAAAGAGCAAGTCACAGACCGTGAGAGTCCTGTGTCCTTCCAGACTTGAGGCTTATTTGTGGTTCTGACAGGATGACTCCACCCTCCTCTGCAGTCAGCCCTGCAAAGGTGGCTGGGATCTTCCTCTCGGCTGAACATCCCACCCACCCTGCCTCTCCCCAGCTAGAACAACAGGTGGCACAGAACAGAGGGCTTCCCACCACACCACCACTATTAAAAAACGCCACGGTCTCAGCTGTTCCTGGATGTGGCAAGAGCAAGAGAGAAAGACACCAACAGTGGATGAGAAATCCAGAAAAGCCAGGTCTGTGCATAACTCCAGACACCATTTTGCTTTGCTACAACAACAGGAAGAATTGTTTAAAAAGCATAAAGGCCGGTAGACAAAGGATACCTTAGCAAATGCAGAAAAGTTGACGGCTAAGCAGGAAGGGAAGCTGAAGCCTGATCTACTCAGTGGAAGTCCAGAAAGTCTCAGGAGTAAAACCACCATTTTTCTCTAGAAATGGGAAAGGTAAGGTCCAAATCAAGAGGACCAATTGGAAGTCCAAGAAACAACCAGGTCCTGGGTCCTCTCCCTGACTCCACTGGCCAGGTGAATGCTGTGGCTTCCTCTGTGGGAGCAGGAGTACAGGTTTCTGAACTGTCGCTAGGAAGCAGGAATACAGGTTTCTGAACTGTGTTGGTAGGAAGCAGGAATGAAGGTTTCTGAACTATGTCAGTAGCACCGCCAAGCTTTTGGTTCCAGACTTAAAACAGTGTGCCACTGGCAGGTGTCACATGAATCCTACCCATGGCCTTCGCTGCTCCCAGAGCACCACCTCTGAGGGACCAAAAGAGGTTCCTTCCCAGCCAGGAAGAGATGGAAAGGCAGGGGCTTCAGGGGTGATCCCCACGAAGGGCAAATGGGTGTTTGGGCATTGAGGCCACAGTTAAAGCCCCCTCTCAGACAAGGCTCTGGTCAGCTTCTGAGCAATGACAAATGGTCCCAGACGTCTAAGCAAAGCCTCTGTCACGAAAGATGGAGCAACATGGCATAGGTGAGAGACTTCCCACCAACACCCCACGAGCTGTCGCCCTGCCCACAGTTCTGTTCTGTCAGCCTCACATGAAGGCCACCCACACCCCTGCTGCCCAGCCTCCTCCTGTCCAGGCCCTAAAGAGCCTACACAGGGACCAGGAAGCACATACACACCCAGCATCCAACACAGAGACCCAGATGCACCCCTGGCCTGTGGCCATGGGCAGGGATGGAACGTACAGCCTCCGCCCCAACCCTCTTCCCAGGCTATCTTGAGGACAGGGAGCTCCTGACACAACCTCCCCACACGTGGAGCCCTCTGCTTCACTCAGTTCCAGACAGTGGCTTTTCAGACAGGTCTTCTCAGGCCTCCCTCCTCTGGTTTTGTATACCTTCCTACGAAAACATAAGTTTTTCCTGTAGGCTCCACTTTTCAGGTAAGCCAGACACAAACAGAAAAAAACTGTAAAGATAATTTAAAAATTTTAAAAATTGGAGAGATGAAACCATGCAGGAAAAGTAAAAAATATTAGTACTCTGAAAGAGATGAAAGAGTATTAGATATAAAATAAAAACATTATGGCATTAAAAAAAGGAATACTCGGGCAGCGCCTCTAGCTCAGTGAGTAGGGCGCTGGCCCCATATACCAAGAGTGGTGGGTTCAAACCCAGCCCTGGCTGAGATGCAACAAAAAAAAGAGCTGGGCGTTGTGGTGGGTGCCTGTAGTCTCAGCTACTCGGGAGGCTTAGGCAAGAAAATCGCCTAAGCCCAAGAGCTGGAGGTTGCTGTGAGCTGTGATGCCATAGCACTCTACTGGGGGTAACAAAGTAAGACTCTGTCTCAAAAAAAAAAAAAAGAAAGAAAGAAAAAAAAGAAAGAAATACTCACTTTGGGTGTCAATAATGTGTCGACATAGGTTCATCAGCTGTAACAAATATACAGGATTCACAGTAGTGGGGTCAGCTGAGGGAAAGGGGTGGTGGGAAGTCTCTGGACTTTCCATTCAATTTCGCTGTGAATTTAAAACTGCTCTAAAGTCTATGTTTTCAAAAAAGAATAACAAAAATTAAATAGGTCCATAGAAATTGAAAATGAAAATAGAAACTGAAAATCCAGTAGAAAATTTGAAGATTATCCTAAAACCTCAAAACAACATGACAGATATAGACCAAAACCAATGACAGAACCAGTCCAGGTGGCTAAAAACCAAATAATAGTCATTCTAGACAGAGAGGAGATAGAATTGGAAGAAAAAAATTAAAGAAGTAATTCAGACCGGGCACAGTGGCTCATGTCTATAATCCTAGCACTTTGGAAGGCTAAGGTGGGTGGGTTGCTTGAAATCAGGAGTTTGAGACCAGCCTGGGGAAGAGCAAGACCTTGTCTCTACTATAAGTAGAAAAAACTAGCGTGTCATGGCGGGTGCCTGTAGTACCAGCTACTTGGGAGGTTGAGGCAAGAGGATTGCTCAAGCCCAAGGGTTTGGGGTTGCCGTGAGCTATGATGATGCCATAGCACTCTACCCAGGGTGACAGAGTGAGACTCTGCCTCAAAATAAACAAATTAAATAAAGAAAGAAAGAAGTAACTCAAAATCATGTCTGGGACCCAAAGGATCTTGAATCTCCAGCTTGAAGGGCCCTCAAAATACCCCATATGGAAGACACAGAGCCGATAAGACAGGCCTTCAGGGAACCTCAGAACAAAGACACAGAAAATGTGCCACCAGCTTCCTGACACGACAAAATGAAAAACAAAGAAAAACAGCCAAAGAGAACATTTCAGTGCTCTCACACACACACAACCACAAGCCAGATGACCTTCGTCCCCAGACCCATTCTGCCTAAGGCAAGGGCAGCCTTCAAATGTCTAAGGGAAAACGACCTCCAACTGAGAAAGCTGCATTCAGAAAAACTATTCACTGTGAGGGTAGAATAAGGATGTTTTAGATACGCACATTCCCAAACAATGTACATCCACCCACCTCTTGTTTGGAAGTGATTATAGAATGTATCCCACCAAATTAAGGGAATAAACCAAGAAAGATACAGTCATATGATCCAAGAAAGCCAAAGGGCACGCCCAGGACGATGGAGAAGGACGGTTCCAAGACGACAGCTGTGCAGGGAGCTCTGGAGTGACTGGCCTGCCGTGCACTGAAGGACACAGCAGAGAGACTGCTTCCAAAAGGTAAGACGGGCAGATTTCCTAACGCGTCTGAAAGGAGATCTGCACAACTGTGTTTACGTTCGGAGGGGACAGCGATAACATGTTTTAAAAACTAAGCAAACACAATTCTAGGAGAAAACAATTTTGTCCTGGGAGACAACAGAAGCTATCACAGTATACTACATGGCTCAGCCTCGAGTAGAGACTGGGGACTGTCCCAACACTGCACACGGACAAGGCCACACTGACCAGGGGACACACTGAGCAAGATGGGGCCGGCGGACAAAGCACAGGCATCATGTGAACGCCTGGACTCTGGGAGACCGGGGGTGGATGGAGAGGCAGGTTGCAGGTTGCCAAGAACCACAGTATATTATTTAGACCCTGGTATGGAGGTTTATACAGAAAAAAACCTGCTGATAAGCCTGGAGGAATTATCTGATCTTTAAACTATGTTCCTATTCACTCTAATTTAAAAAACGAACTAAATTTAACAATAGTGTGCCCTGGGTGTTGAGAAATCAGAAAGCCAGGTGACCCTTCGGATGAACAGAGCAGGGACAATTGTGTGGTAGAGACAGGTCAGGACAGAGGCAGCCTGCACCCACTCACACCCTGCAGGCTGGAGGAGGGGAGAAGGCCAGGCCAGGCCTGCAGTTGAGGGTTGACCCAACAAGGAAGCCAAGCACCCTTCTCTCCACCCCATCCCTCCTCCAAGGCGCCATCACACCATGAGGGAGATGAAGGCCCAGGTGCCTGGGCGCTCTCATCTCTCCAGGAACACCTAGGGGTTTCTGTGGGCTTTGCACAGCTTTCCTCTGCAGGGAGCAATGGTGCCCCAGCACAAACCCCTGGGGGCTCTCAGGTGACACACCATAGCCTCCGCTGGTCTAGGGTAGGCTTCTGGCTGGAACTGGCCACACAGGACGATTAGAAGACACTGAAGCCCTCTCTACAGGGATGTTGGGCCTACAGGTCCACATGCTCATTTTATGAGGACTTTTTTGCTTATCTGTGGTGTCAGATAACACACAAAGCATGCATGGACCTTTTCGTTGCTAATCAGCTATGGTTAGTGTTTGTGTATTGAATGCGTGGCCCAAGACAACTCTTTATTCTTCCTACATGCAGCAGAAAAAAGGTTGGACACCCCTGTAAGAGCAACATTCCCAAGCAGGCCCCAGGTTTAGTACAAGGCATTGTCCTTAGGGAGGGGGCTACAGTACAAACTCCTGAGTTTAAAAGTCATTCCATTCATAGAAGCTTTTGGTCACTATGCATTTCTTTGAAGCATGGAATCCTAACATTATTAATATCATAAAAATTTTTCAATGAAAGAGGGTTCTTTGTTTATAAAAGGTTAGAAGCCACCACTTAAGACACTCCTAGGGATGAAAGCTAAAAAACTATATAAACCAAAGACTCTACTCACAGCAAAGTAAAGACCTACAGTCTCACTGGGACCCGGGCAGCTTGTAGTGAGTGGCCCTGGAGGCTCCTTAGCCATTAGCTCCCATATGACAGGACAGAAGAAGGTGCAGAGGGAGTCCTCAGCCATCTCCTATTGTCCCCTATTTTTCAGAGGCCCCTGTGGAACTCCCAGAGTGACATTCCTGGCAGCTTGCAGGTAGGGCTAGACAGACAGATAGCAGCCAATAGGGCAGCTCCATCTACGGCCCCCAACCCTGCATTAGTTGAGATGACATTAATGACGCCAGAATAAAGACCGACACATACTGAGCTCTCTCTGTGCCAACTGGCTTTAGAACCCCTGTGGTACCAGGCTAGACTGCTGCCGCTGGTGCCTGGTCCCATTCACTTGGCTCAAAAGCCTTCCAGGACCTCCGAGTTGAGAGCCACATCTCAAAGGTGTATCAGCCTGTCCATGCTTATCAGTCCCAGCTTGGAGAAATGCCTCTGCAGATCCAAACACCAACCACGAGGGGCTGAAAACAATGGCACCGGCTCCACAGGCCTGGAGTCAAGAGGTCTCTGCACCCCCAACACTGCAACCCATCAGACCTTTGCACCATGGGGGTCTTCACGTCTTTTGCTCCTGGTCACAGGGAACCAACTTTTCACATCTGCTCTTCACTACAGACTTGTTCAAATGGTTTGCAGCCAAGTGAAGTCTCCCATCTACCATCTATCTTTGCTCTTAGAGTCGTACCTGTGAGAAGTTCAAATTGTCATGCTAACCATAGTCACCAAAGGGGCCCTTACGAACAGGGACTGTTGCTCAAAGGACAGTCAGAGCAGTTCAACAGGGTTTTGTGCAACTAACGTGTGCAAAGCACCAAGAGATGAGAATATGAAAAGCTGACTTCCCTTCCTAAAAGAACTTACAAATTAATAGAAAACAGGGTCATCAAGTACACAAACGGCTCCAGGACAAGGCTGACTGTGCCGAGTGCCTGGACGCAGTGCCACAGAAAGCAGCACGTGCCAGGCACCCTGCTCATGGTTCCACGCCTCAGACCTCATCCTACCCTGGCAACAACCTCAGGGGTAAACGCTCCCATGCCTTCCATTTTAACAGATAAGGTTAGTCAACTTGTTCGGGCTGGCCAAACTAGTAAATCGTACAGCCAGAAGTCAAACCCAAGCAGTGTGCCTGGTGGAACTGCCAGTGTTGGCTGCGGCCCTGGTCAAACAAAGCAAAAGGAAGCAACATGGGGAGGGGGCAGCGCTGGCCAGCACCCTTCCCAAGGTTAACAGCAAAAAAAGTGCACTCTGCTGCTGAGCCCAGCCCACATAACAAGCTATTCAAACTAGGGGCCTAGACAGTCAAAGGAGAAGCTCTCCAAAATTCATATGGAAAGTAAATGGTTAGAAAATATTAATATCTGAGCACAGGGAAAGAGGGAAACCTCCTTAGAGTCGGTATATCCCAAAAAGAAAAAAAAAAAAACACCACTCATTTTACCTCGAGATTATTTCTGATAACCCTGGGAAATGGGTTTTTTGTTGCCATCTCAAAGGACAATCACACCATTTTTCATTCCATTATTAAAGAAGAGCCTGCCTTTCCACAAGTGAGCGGGTGGTTTTAAGCTTTGCCTGCTTTTATCTCCTTATAGTTAACAGGCCCCGTGATCACCAGGAACGTGGGCAAAAGCCTCCCAAAGACATACGTGCAGGAAAGCTCATTCCTCAGTGATCTGTTCAGAAGTGCTCCTGCTGGGAGTGGGGAGGAGTCAGCAGCAAAGGTGCCCAGCCACAAGGAGGAAGAGGGAGGACAGATACAGCTCCCTAGAAGTATGCAGCTAAAATATTAACACAGATTAAATACAGCCAGTTATTTACTCATCAGCCAGCAGATCCTGAAGACAGTACCCCAGATCCCCAAAGCACCCAATTGCCAAGGCTTCCCTACCAAGTAGCCTGACTACCTTGATTTCTTCCATCATCTCCCCATACTTCTGTACTTCTACAGTTCAGCAAGACATAAAATAAGACAGGTTTAAAAAAAACTCTCCACTAGCAGAAAAGTATAAATTCTGAACATAACGACTGATTACTTAAATGAAAGACAAGGTACGTATTTTCTCCAACAAGCCCACGCAATGCCACGTTGGTTTAACAGACTGAGAAACAGACCTGGGGATTATACAGCCAATGTGCAAACACACAGGCTTCCCTCCCAGGAAGCAGGACCAAAATCCCCTGCCGTGAGCTCTGAGTTCTCACAGGCTGACACTCTTACCCAAGATTTGAGCTCAAATACCTTCTACCATCCTGTAGATTTTCCTTTCCCCTACAGTTAAGAGTAGGACAGAATTCTGAGGAAATAGGCTCTTTAAATTATACCACCTTGAAAGCATTAGGTTTTATCAGATACAGCAACCAAGAATCTCTACAGCTCTGAGAAGAAGCTGAAGGCACAATAGATGTCTTTGTTCAAGCAGGAGTTTAGTTTCTATACATTAGAAAGTCTCAGACCCAGACAGTTCATCAAGCCCTGAGCTAGCTGTCTTAGATTCTAACTTTGTTTCTTTTCTTACATTGGAGGCTGACTGGACACAGGGATGGTCATTATAACTTGGCCAGGGCTGCCCTGGGTTTCAATCCTGGTGGCCACCACCATACAAGGCCCTGGACAAGTAGCTGGTTGCGAACCTGCCCAGTTCTAGGTTCCTGGTTGACAAATGACAAGCATTGTGACCAGTCTAACACTGCCCCAGAAGTGGTGAGACAATGAGTGAAACCCAGCAGATGACTTTAGGGGTGCACAGCTCTTCTATTTTAATTACAGTAAACACAACTACTATAGCAAACTCATGGCTTCATGGATATCAAAGTTTCTTCCCCAAATAAATGTGTATTTAAGTATAAATAGTGAGTGCACTAAAATAAAATATCGATAATGGCCTGGCAACACGGCATTAATCTTGGAAGCTAGGAGACAATGAGCTTAGGTAACCAGTTACAGAACCTCCTAGTTCTCTATGTGTGTGGCAGGTGGCATGTACCTGCTTCATGCCATTTCAGAGTCCGGTGTACTTTTGCAGAAGCATAAAACACATAAAACTAAAAAAAAAAACAACAACAAAAAACAAAGCTTAGGCTCTAGTGACAGCTTTGCTAGTTGTTGGCATTACGACCTCGGGCATGCCAATTAACCTCCTGAGCCTTGGTTTCCAAACCTGTAAAATGGAGATCAGGAGGCCGTAGAAGGGATTAAAAGCAAGGAGGCTTTTGAAAGTGCCTTGTAAACTGTGAAATGCTACAGAAATATCAGTCGCTTCACTTCTCAGTTACAGGAGCAATGCCTGCTGGGTGTGCAACTGTCTGTCCTCAAATTCCCTCCCTGTAACCTGGGGATTGATTGGCCTGTGCAGCCCTTCTCTTCAAGGGCCTCCAGTAAAACTGAAATATTATGTGCAGGAATCCTAGAGTCTTGATTTTTAACAGAAAACCCTAGACATCTATAATCATTCCTGGAAATACACTTGGTTTCAGGACTTTTACTTAAAACACTCTCCTAAAAGCCATTTCCCTCTTGCCATGGCCAGAATTCCCTCTGCTTTGGAAACCTAGATTCTATCTATCTTTCCTCCTAGAAAGTTGACAAGAGTCAACTCTTGTTAAAATATTACCAGCATTCTGTTGTAAACCCAAGCCAACGTCTGTTGCTGTGCTAACAACATGTGTTCTTAGTAAAACTGAGCGAAACATTAAATAGACCACCATTTCTGAAACTCGGGGGCTCCAAACGGCTGAATCAGCATTTTCGGAAACAAAGTGTTCTGAGCAGGCCTTCTCAACAGCAGCAACAAGAAAGTTGTGCAATCACGCCTATTTACTCACGAACGCTACTTGTTTTGGTCTTTTACTTTTGCATCTCTCGAATGAAACTGGGCACTAAGTTTACAAGAAAACCTTCTTTCAAATGCATGGTAATGATTCAGGATCCCGGAAAAATCACTTGTGGCTCTCCTACGTTAACTCAACCATCCGGTTAAAGCAAATGACAAAAAGTTCGCGTTTCTTCCAATCCCAAGAAAACAAGGACACAATAAAAAGTAAAGAATACCCTCATTTCCATAACGCACATGCTCGAGGGCAGTCGCAAAGGCAGGCGTTTGGAGAAGCAATCACCAAAGGCAGAGAGTTGCATCAGAAATTTCCTTCTGCAAACGGTACCGCTCTTATCACATTTCCACGGCTGGCGGGCGGCTAATCCGCGAGCCCTCAACTTGGTGCTGGGCCCCAGAGGCGGGTAACGGGTCACAAACAGAACCCCCCTATACACACACACACACACACACACACACACACACACACACACACACACTCTTACACAAAAAAAGATCCTCCGTCCGAGGCTGGGCCGGCTCACTCCTTGGGACTGTGTGGCACCACTGCCCGGGCCGCCCAGCCGCGCGCCACAGCCCCGCCGCGCAGCGGGAGCACCCGGGGCTGCAGGGGCGCCTGGGCGCCCACCGTCCGTGGGGGCGGCCCCCGGGAGCGCCGCCTTAAACGTAGCCCCCGCCCCAGCCCTCGAACTGCCGGCGTCTGACAAGATGGTTCAAGAATGCGTCGCTCGGGCTCCACACCTCCCCCCAGGGGTCGGGAACACAGCGGGCAGGGCTCGCCGGGGCGCCTGGCCGCCTCCGCCGCGCGCCCACACCCCAGTCCCGCCTCCCGGAGCCGCCCGCCGCGGGCCCGGGGCGCCCAAGCCCCCCGCCCGGAGGCGACGCCCTTCCGCCCGCTGCGCCTCCCCGGGGCCGGCGTCCCCGGCCGCGGCCGGCCAGCGCGCAGACAATGACGGCGCGGGGACCCGCCTGGCCCGCCCGGGCCGCCGGGGCGCGGACCACAAAGTAACTTGCCGCCGCGGTCCCCGCCCAACTCCGTACCTGCCGCGGCGCTGCTCCCCGCCGCCTCCGCGTGGCCGCCGGCGACACTCTGCACGGCCGGCGGCGGGTGCGGGTTCCCTCGGGGCGAGGGCGGCGCGCGGGACGGTCCCGAGTGTCCCGCGCTGCTCAGGAGCTGCGCGGAAACTTTGGGCTCCGGCGGGTCTCCAAGCGACGAGCCCGCCCGCCCGCCCGACCGCAGCTCCCTTCCCTTTCTGCCTCCTGCCGACCTCCCCACCCCCTCGATGGGCTTTAAACTCGCCCGGCCCCGCCCGCCCTCCCCGCCTCTGCCGCCGCCGCCGCCGCCGCCGCCGCCTCCGCCTCCGCCTCCTCCCCCGGCCGCTTTTCCTGCTCCTCCTCCCGCCGCCGCCGCCGCCCGGACCGCTCGGCGGCCGCCAGCACGGGAGGAGCCGCGGCCCGGGCACAGGGCGTGGCACGGGGGCGCGGGCCGGACCCTCCTGCAGGCCCTGGCCGCGGTCCAGCGTGCGGGGCTTGCGTCTCCTACTTCCCGGGGACTAGGGACGCGGGACCCCCGACGCGGGACTGCGACGGCTGAGGCTCAGGCGGCCGCGCCAGCGAAAGACAACTCCGACCTGTCCCGAAAGGCAGTTTGTGAGCGAACTGTTAGAAACTCAGAAAGTATTAAGTGCAGTCCAAATCTTTAACCGGGGCGCAGCTGGAGGACGAGACGGGTGAGGTGGGGCTGTCCCGGACTCCAGCGTAGGCTGGCTGGCCGTGCCTGCGCTGGGAAGAGGACCCCTGGGTTTGTTCACGGCCAGCCAGGTCTGGGGGCTGACCTGTTGAGCCTCATTCTCCCCATCTTCGTGTGAGTATCGGAATGCGCGTGGAGCGGGGCGGACCCCTGTTTTTTTCTTAATGCTGCCAAGCGTGAGTGCCCCGATGTTGGAAATGGGCTACTGACGCCCGCCTGAGTACTGATGTCCTGGAGATGAAATTAGGTCGTACTCAGATCATAAAGCGACTTCTCCAAGGAGTCCTGGATTAATGAAGCCATGGTATGATTATTAATGTGTCTACCGGGTAAAAATTATAATACAAATAAGATAATAACAGTAATTAGAGCCTTTTTACAGGTCTTGGTGTTATAAAAACTGCTCCAACAATAACTCGCCTTCATTTAGCCCACACTCCGCGCAAAACCTTCATGAACTTTATTATTCAACTTCCGCTTTGGCCCTCTTAAGTTGTTACTGGGAGACGCCCATTATACAGACGGCAAAACTGAATCTCCAAGAGGTTAAGTAACTTAGTGAAGTTCAAGTAGCTGGAAAGTGTAGGGCAGGGATTGGAAGCCATGTGCAGAGTTGTGCCAAAGCCCTTTTTAGGCACTTTTTTATAGCTCTTGCTTCTAGCAGCGGTTTTCCCCACCTTGGACAGATGTTATTAATGGAAAGGTCATCCTTCCCAGTAACTGAAACAGTCCTCCCTAAAATTTCTGCCCATTGCTTCAAGCCCAGAAACCCATACGAGGAAAAATCAAGAGAGAATGATGTGAGAGAACCTTAGATTCTTGGAAGAAAGAAAGGAACACAAAGGACTCTTAGTGTAGGGCGGCTCCTGTGGCTCAAAGGAGTAGGGCGCCAGCCCCATACGCCGGAGGTGGCAGGTTCAAACCCAGCCCCAGCCAAAAACTGCAAAAAAAAAAAAAAAAGACTCCTGGTGTAGACAAAGAATTCAAAAGGAAACTAAAGAGGAGAAAACTCACTTTGGGCTAACTTCTCACAAGTGTGTGATCTTTGAACCTTCTAGCTTTGCTGAAGGCTCCAATTGGCAATCCGTGACTATACTAGCAGGAAAGGAAAAGCCTAAGAGGTAAGGGGGCTTTTGTAGATAGTTGAAAAGTTCCTGATATGTCCTTTCAGAATCATTTGTGAGTAAGTTTCATGCACTACAGTCCCTTACCCCTATGTACACTGATGTGTGTTTCTTAAGATTAGGGATATTATCTTACACAACCACAATACAATTGCCAAATTTATAAATTAAATAAAATACTCGTACTTAATCTAGGTCCATATTCTACTAGTTTTGTCAGTTGATCTGTAATGTCCTTCATAGTATTTCTTTGCCCTCTGTTACTAGACCCACTCTAGGGGTCTAGGGTCAGATTTTACATTTAGTTGTCTCAAAACTTATATAAGAGTCTTCAGACTTCGCTGTACATGGAGAGGGGATTGAGATAAATGTCTTCAAGTGTTTTCATGCTGGTGTAGATCTTTAGAATTCCTAGGACAGGCCCTCATTCCCCACATTTCCTGGCTCACCGTACCCATCAGTGGGTGGGTCTGGTTCAGCACCACTTTCTGATACAAGTTCATGAACTTGTCATTCTGGTGGCTGCAGAAGCTGCAGCTGTTCCCAATGCAAGGAGCCCGACTGAGCCAATACTGTATATAGATTGTACCTTAGAGCCTTCCCTTCCCTCCTTCGGACTCCACATGCCCACTGCCCACGCACCGGGCAGCCTCTCGTCAGGCCAGTGAACACATGTGGCTGCAGCTGTGCAGGATGTGAGTTATCCTAGAGAACCAAACCCTCTGAGACCAGACAGTGTGGCATGTAGTACTTCACCAAGGGGAGACACGTGAGCTAGATTTAGGTGTCAGGACAGGACACAGGATTCTGTGATAGTGAGGAATTCAGTTGTCCAAACATGAGCTTGGAAGGCTCATTCTGCTGAAAATAGAGAATCTGATAAACTCTAATTTGTAACCAGTAATGAATTGATGAACATCTGTCTTCCTGTAGACTCTCAGCGTGGTGATGGCAGTAACCAGGTGCCCATTCACTGGTGTCCTTTCAGGCACTAAGTACAATAAGGCATTATTGGAGAATGGTGTCTCACACACACAATTCTATCAGTAGTGTAAATGGAATAGGCAACCAATGCACTCTGATACTGGGGCACCATCTAAAACACTGCCAGTAGCCTTGGCAAAGGGAGAGGGGACTGGGTGAATGGGACCCTGATAGTCAAATGCTCTGGCCAGCAGTGGCCCTCCCTTGGCCACCCCCTGCTAGCCACTATCGCTGCACGCCACCATCGCTGCAATGGTTCCGGGAGCTCTCAAGCATACACCTAGAAAGCAGAACTGGAAGCCAGCCACCAGCCCCATGTACACAGCTGGGAGTCGTCTATAATCACAACACAGCCAGTGTCTGTCCCAGAACACCTGAGGCATCTGTTGGCACTGCAAAGCTGGGGTCCACCCAGTCCTTCCAGCATTCCACCTTCAGAGCTGACATGCACCATCTACACGTGTTCCAAACACTCTTTAAATCCTTTGAATAAGAGAGGCACATGCCCCTGGAGTCTGGAGCTGGGGCACATAGAGAAATTCAGGGAAAGCTTCCTGGTGGTAGCAGTGCCTCAGAGTAGAGTCCTGGAATATCGGTAGTGAGTTAGGCAAAGAGGAAACAAAGGAAGGGACCTAACAAGGGTAGGAACCTGCAGCCTTGAGGAAAACACTTGACCTTCAAAACACTTGATCCTTAAGGGCACCCCTTTGATTGAATCCAAATTTTACATAACAAATCCTTTCTTTAGGGTTACAACACAGGAATATGAGTTTTTTTCCTTTTAAGCTCCTTTGGTGCTTCAAAAAGGATGATGTGTAGGTTCTCCACTCCTGGTAGAAGTATGCTTTGTCATAGAAAGCTGGAGCTGGGGTTGGAGGGTTGGGGTGGGTAGGCAGGTGGATTTGACAAGAGATCTAGCTAGAGGGGAAGAAGGGGCTAGCTTGCCAGGTGTGGGCATTTATACTTAAAGCTAAGGGGAGAGTACCAGATTTGTCCCTGGTGGTACCTAACAGCACAACTGGAGATGCTCTGTCTTTAGGCCCCTGATAACCTTAGTTTTCCTTGATCCCTAAGTAGCAATTACAGTGGCACCTCCATTGCTGACCACTTCCCTACACTGACCACCCCCCTTAAGCTGACCTAATTTTCATAGACCAGGCATGCACAACGTGTGCATGTCAGCACAGTAGGCCTGTTCCTTATGCTGACCACCTCCATATGTCGACCAGTTTGTGACAGTGGTCAACTTACAGAGGTTCTACTGTATTTCAATCAGGGGTGACACTTGGCCCAAGGAGTCCCATTCCATAGATGGGTGGGCCAGTAAGGGGACATGACCAGACCAGACTGATCCTTTGCTTTCACTCCGAATTCTGACCACTCTGTGCTCAAGAATAAGGGCAGTGTGAGAGAGGAAGACCCAGGTAGATGCCCTGCTGCCTTTCTGGGGCTGGGCTAGTCCTGCTCTTATTTTGAATTTCCATGAAATTCCATTTTCCTTATGTTGTGTGAATATGAACTCTCCTTTTCCTTAAGTAACTTGAATCAAAACATCTTTACAACCAAAACAAGAGCTCACTGAAGGATGTTTCTTCAGACTAATTTATTGAGGTATAATTTGGTCACCAGAAAATTCTCCAATTTTCAATGTACATTTGTGGAATTTGGAGAGAGACATAGTTGCAACCAGTGAGGATACTGAACAGTTTTTAACCTCTGGTGCCTCTTGCAGGCAGTCCCTTCCCTGCTCCGGGCAACTGATATACTTTCAGTCTGAATGTCTTTGCTTTTCGAGGTTGTCAACTGAATGGAATCACACTAGGTAACGCAGCATCAGGCACTGGCAGTTCTTCTGTGATGGTTGATGGCTGGGTCAGGAGCCCACTGTACATATGTACGTCAATGTGTCCATTCACTCCTGCTGGAGATTTAGGCCAGTCCCAGTGCAGGACAGTTATGAATACACTGCTTTAAGAGTTTGCGTAAAGGTTTTTCTGAGAACATAAGTTTTCATTTCCCTTGGGAGAAGGGAAAACTTTCTGTTCATATTTAGGGTTTCACTTTATCAGAACTGCCAATCGATTTTTAAGTGACCCAGTTATTTACATCTACACCAGAAATGTGTGCACGTCCCAGTTGCTCCGTGTCTTGACCAGCATCTGCTACTGACTTGCTATTGTTGGTCTTTGTTTTTTTGTTTAAAATGAGAGTACTTACAGCTACGTTGTACTGTTAGCATCGGTAAGGTAAATTCTAAGCTGTAGTTGTGTGTGTTACCCCAGAAGTGTGCCGTACACAGGCTCATTGTTCCCACTGGGAAGGATCCCACCTAGTGTGGGTCTTCTGAATTCGAGACGTCCTAATGTGATGTAGTGGTGACCTCATTCTGATTTTAAGTTGCATTTCTTTCATGGCCATTAATGTTGAACACTTTTTCATGTACTTCTTTGTTATGTATTTGCATTATTGTGTGAAGTGCATGTTTAAATCATATGCCCCCCTCCTTTTTTTTTTTTTTTTTTTTTTTGAGACAGAGTCTCCCTCTGTTTCCCAGACTGGAGTGCTGTAGTGTCAGCCCAGCTCACAGCAGCCTCAAACTCCTGTGATCCTCCTATCTCAGCCTCCCAAGTAGCTGGGACTACAGGTGCCTGCCACAACACCTGTCTCGTTTTTAGTAGAGATGAGTTCTTCTCAGGCTGGTCTCCAACTCCTGAGCTCAAGTGATCCACCGGCCTCCCAGAGTGCTGGGATTACAGGCGTGAGCCACCATGCCTGGCCCATGTGCCATTTTTTAATTGAGTCTTTTCTTATCATTGACTTCTGAGAGTCCTTTATATATTTTGGATATCAGTCCTTTAACAGATACATGTTGTACAAATATTTTCTCCCAATCTTTTTATTTTTTTAAGTGTCTTTCAAAGAGCAGATTTTTTAATTTTACATTATAGTTTAAATTATCAATTTATCCTTTCCTGGTTTATGTTTTCTATCGTATTTAAGAAACCCTTGCCTAACCCAATATTGCAATAATATTCTTTTCTATTTTCTTCTAGAAGTCTTATAGTTTTAGCTCTTATATTGAGAACTACAGTTCAATTGCTGGTATGAGATAAGGGTGGAGCTTCTTTTTGTGGCATATGGATCCATTTGTTCCACTGGGTGATTTGAGAAGTTTCCGGATCCTATTGTGTTTTAGAAAGCTCAGTCTGGAATTCAGTCGAGCGAGGAGACCAGTTGAGAGACTTGTGGGTAGGGACAATCACGGGTGGTGACATCAGAGATGGACAGCAATGGACAGATGAGGTGAGTGTGAGATGTCAGCATCACAGGGTCTGCCCAGGGTCTGGCTTTGAGCTTAGATGAGACCGTGGAGCAGCGAGCACAGTAGGGAGCACAAGAGGAGGGAAGCCACAGCTCAGGAGCACCCATGGCTGTCCTGCTGCAGGAGACGGTAGCAGCAGAGAGCCCGTGAGCTGGTCACCCTCCTGGGGCCCTCTCTCTGAGATATCTTTATGTTCCTTGAAAGAACCCTGTACTCATTAGGATGCTCTGGGTTGCAGGAACAAGGCTGAACTCAACAACCTTGTCCAGGACTTCTGCCCACAGTCGTCCCCAGGGGCCCAGCATGACCTGACACTTGTCTTGTCCCGAGTGGTGGCAGGATCACAGTGGGGATGGGACTCCAGGCATCAGTTCCCCTGCCAGCTGTGTCCAAGGGCACAAAGGGGACATTTCTGCTGCCTTGCTTCATGCCAGAAACCTCGAGGAGATTTTTTCCTCACATTTCAGTTTTGGACCTGTGCCCTTCCAGGGAGAAGGTGAGAATTCTGCATCTGGCACCTCTAACTTTTATACTGAGGAGCAGCTTCTTCCAGCAAGAAAGAAGGACCAGGATGAGGTGGTTAGTAAACGGACGATTTAAATGACATGACCAAAAGCACGTGGCTTTTATGGCAATGAAAAGCTGAGCCTCCCATCTTGTTGAGAAGTAGCTTCCTAATAAAATGCAACCTGGGAATTAGGAGTCCAGGGATGACATGCAGTCCTAAATCTCTGGGTATCCAAACCTGGTTATGCCTCTAAAACATGAGCTCCTTGTCAGCCACTTAAAAGAAAAAAAGTCAGTTTAGCTAAGCCCCTTAACTCAATTAGAAGTTAATTAACCACGAATGTAGTACAAACTTTACTTAATGAAATATATCTCCATCCCAGTACACTTCATGGTTTTAATAACCAAAGTTCCAGAGCTCATAGAAGAATCCAAAATAAGAACAAATTATTTAATTGGTAAAAATTATTTAGAGCTACTGGGGATTTAGCATTAGGATAACTTCCATGGTGTGTAAGGGGGTTATGAATGTGTGTTTTCAAGGCAGCACCTTAGAATGAATGTTCCAACTGTTCAACCAGAAGCTGCTTGGGTTAGTCAGCACGCGTTCTCTAAGAGGATTAATCTGCCTGCAAGAGGTGTGAGACTACACAGAAAATAGAACAGCTAATCCTGGAGATGCACTTGATAAAGAGATCCCACCCCCAGTACTTACAGTACAACAAACTCTATCCCAGTGGAGGGCGATCAAGTGAGTTTGGGGCTTCATTTTGGCACCTTGGACTTCTGTTAACCAACTGTGAATGTTTCTTCAATTGCATAAAAGAGAATTATGTTTTATACCAGTGTATAAAGAGCCTTTCCTATTTATCCAGATGTAAATGTAGCCCAGGGTCATAATTATTTAGAAGTTCTATGATTTAAAAATTGAGTGACCTGACCGGGCGTGGTGGCTCACACTGTTATGCTAACACTCTGGGCTGAGAGGGAGCTGCGGTAAGTTGGAGACCAGTCTGAGCAAGAGCGAGACCCCATATCTACTAAAAATAGAAAAACTGCTGGGCATGATGGCAGGTGCCTGTAGTCTCGACTGCTCAGGAGGCTGAGGCAGGAGGATTTCTTTAGCCCAAGAGTTTGAGGTTGCTGTGAGCTGTGACACCACCACACTCTACCTAGGGCAATGGAGTACGACTGTCTCAAAAACAACAACAACAAAATCGAGTGACTGTACGTGGCAGAGTTTTTCAGGGGAAACTAGGTATTTTCTCCTCTTCTCTTGTTATTTTATATTTTCCTCCCCTTTCTTCTCCATCTTCTTCATTCCTAAAACAAGCTCCATCCCCTAAGTGTCTGCCTCACCATGGGCAGGTGATATGTATATAACATGTACCTCACATTAGATTCGCAACTGGGTGCTATATAGGTACCTTTCAGTTCATCCTCACTACAAATTTTAAGGTAAATATTGTTTTCTTAGTTTTGCAGTGGAAGAAGCAGACTCGGAGAAGCTATATGACTTCTTAAGGTCACTTAACAAATAAGTGACAGGCTGGGGGTTGAAACCCCATTTGTCTGACTCCAGGTCCCACCTACCCTCTTCTTACTGCCCCTAGCTGTCTCTGCCATCATTTCTTAGCATTTTATTATTTTCCATGTAACCGGTTATTTAAATGTATGACCTAATGGGTTGTCTTTTGTGCAAAAGTCTGCAATTAGATTTCAATATCATAAACTTCTCCCTCTTTGGGAAAGGTGCTCTCATTTATTTTTGGATCATAAAATGTGATCTCATTTCTATTTAAGTATGTGTTCCTGAATCCAAGGTGGAGGAAGGGGAGGGTCACGGGAACAAGATACTAAGTCCTTTATTTATTCAAGTTAAAGATTTTTAACCCCCACCCATCTCCCTACTTATCCTCCTTCATTTAGGGAGTTTGAGGACTTGGCTGTGATGCTACCTTGGGAATTCTGACTTCCCAGAGACCAGACACCCATGCAAGGGGGGTGGCTCCACATTGGGCAGACCCAGAAATGGGCCATGGGAAGAACCATGCCTAGAGGGGACGGCAGGCCAGCCAGTGATAGTACAGCCAGGCAATATATCTAAAAAGGCTGAAGAAGGCAGCTGTCCTGCAGGTGTGTGGCCCTTGTGGTCAAGAGACACCAGGTGGGTGGAAGTAACAAGATCTATCTGTGCATTGATGTCCAGACACAGATATTCAGTCCTTGGACAAGAACACGGTAGGGCTTCCATCCAGTGGGAAATGAGTGGGGAGAGCAGGACTTGCCTACGGTAAAAGGTGGACCCTTAACCACCAGACCTGGGACGTGAGTCTGTGCAGGAGCTGAGGCCCTGAGCACCTCCTTGAGGCTCCTCCTGTTTTCCCTTAGGCTGAGATGAACCCGGTGAGTACAGGGGGCGTTGGAAGAAGAGAGGAGGAAGAAGGGGGAAGGAAGTGAGGCAACTCAGAAGGCCAGTGGCAAAGAGCATCAGCGGCCCAGTGGCCTTGGAGTTTGACTCATTCTATTAACAAACCCGGATTAAATGCTGACTATCTGCAGGCCGCCAGGCTAGGTGCAGAGTAGTTGAGAGGGCAGTTACAATGTTGTCCACACTAGGACTCTAGGGGAGCAGGAGAGGACAATTGGGAAGCACTGTATGATGAGAGAACCCTGACTCTCCAGACTGGGACCACAGGCACTGAGTTCTCAGGGTTCAGGGACCCAGCGGGGCTCCGTGATGGCAGACAGAAGGTACAATGGTTAGCGCTCCAGTTCTGCATGTCCCACAAGCTTCTGGGGGGTGGTCCTCCCATAGGGGTCACCACCCACAGAGGCAGTTTGTCACCGGGCCCTGGTGGAGAACTGGGTTGGGAATCCACATTCCATTCTGGTTAAGGATTATGCTGTGGAATCAGATCTGGGTTCAGACTCTCTATGCTTCTTATTAGTTGTGTGATTTGGGATAAATTATATACATTCTCTCACTTCCTCAGGTATAAAATCAAGATAATCCTTACCTAATAGAGTTGTTTTGGTGGATTTTTATATTTTGCTTAGTTTTGTGCATAATGTTTTAATATCTCATGAAGCATATGAACCATCCCAAACTTAGTAGCATGAAACAAACTCTATTTCATGCTGTTTGCAGAACGGTGCCTCAGAGATTCAGACCTGGCGCTGTAGGGTGGCCAGCTTGCCTGATCTCCCACGTGCATGGCAGTCAGAGTCATACTCTCCTGAGGCCCGGTGACATAGCGGTTGGTTTGGGAATGGTCATGGCCAAAGAGTGAGGGGAAGGAATTATACAGCAGGAGTCTAGAAGAGGAGTTTCCTTTCTCTTATAGGACACGAGCTGTGAATGAGGGGGAAGCCGACCCCCTGGGTCTCAGAGTGGGGCAGCAGAGGGACGTAAGCATCTGAAGTCATCACGGACCAACCAGTTCTGGGCTTTACATTCTGAGCGTCAATCCACATTCTTACTGTTTGGGGTTTTTTGTTGCTTTTTATTTTTTAGATGAGGTCTTAACTGTGTTGTCTGGGCTGGTCTTGAGCTCCTGGGCTCAAATGATCCTTCTGCCTTAGCCTCCCCAGTAGCTGCGATGGCAGGCACCCACCACTGTGCCGCCTCGTTGACTATTATTTTTACTTGCAGGTTAAAGCATCATGACTAACATAAGTTATTCACTGTGATGGCACAAGGTAAATACCCATAACGAGGACGCACATCATAGGGTTGCCTTTGTGCCTGATCCTCCTGCCATCACAGCACCACATATTCACGAATAAGGCGGAGCTGCTTGATTGGCTAATCTGCACTCTTCGAAGGAGGCATCCTCCACCAGGGAAGATGCAGCAGGAAGCCTGGACACTCCCAGCGGGATGAGAAGGAGGCATAAATCCTCAACTGGGCCTTTGGGCTGTTCACCTCACCCTCTAGCTCCCATCCCAACAAAACTCTAGCTTAATTGCATTTGTCATCCTACTATTCTGTATCTGTATTGTCTCTGGGAAAGATAGGTATGTACACACAATGACACTTTGCTCTCTAGAGCATCTGTCCTAGCATCTTAATGAAATGTTCAGCAGAATCTCTCTAACAATTGATGTCAAACTGGTCTCACAAACCCCAAAAGACACCTTCTTGGGGACTTCTGCTCAACCCTAGAGTCAGAGCTGTCACTAAACTCTGATGCTAGGGTCTTTCAGGAACATGTCCATTCCAGCAACCTGAGGACAATTATCCTTCCAAAAATGCTACTGAGAAATTCTATCATAGTGGAGATAACAGACTTAAGGGTTCAATACAGCTACACTCCTTGCTTACCATGAGGGGTAGACCACCCAATGGTACTGAACCTCAGTCATCTCAGGTATGATGCGGGGATCATCCACTGTGGGGTGAAAATTAACTAGATAATATATCTAAAGTGCCCAGAAAGACTTGGGGCCCATGGCAAGTGCTTGGACAGCAGTCACCTAGCAACATTTGGAGTGGGCTCAGTTCCTGCTCTGCTGCTGGTGAAACACATACTGTGCCCCCTCCTCACCTGTACCCTGGGGAAGAACAGCACCAGCTTCACAGGGTGGTTTCTTACAAATTTGTGAGATACAAACACTGATAAGCCCAGCAAGTTGAATCTTGCTCAGGTGAATAAGGATGCAGTCAATTGTGTTTCTTGAAAGTGAAATAATGGACCATAACATTATCTCAACAAACAGATTTTATCTCAAAACTTCAGTCGTTTCAATAACCTATCAATAGGCACTGGACACCACACTGGTGAGTGAGTCAACTGTGTATTTGGGGGATTCTTGATGCTGGTCCTGCCAGGAGAATGGCCCTAGCAGGTATAGCCCTTGGTTACTTTCTTTCCTGGGTAAGAAGAGACTCAGAATGACAGTTTGGTCAGTTGGATGATGGTTTCCAAGGAATGTACCTCTGTAGTTTGTGTGTGAGATAGGACATCCTGTCCCTGTCCTATCTTGTTATGTTGACAGGTCCTTGGAAGGATTAGGCAGGGCTGCTTACAAGGCAAGCTTTGTGCTGGGCCCCCAGTCCTCTCCTTACCTGACAGGGCCTCACCACACATACATGACATCCAGCCTGAGTGACAGCCAGGCAGTTCAGAGGCAGATGGAGGAGCTCAACTTTGGTGGAGTAGTATACCAAGGAAAGAAGAAGAGAAAGCAAGCTGCTCGTCAGACAGCCGTCTCTGAAAGAGTAACTCTCCTGTAATTTAAGCTGCGCTATATTCATAGGTTTACAGGTAGATTCCAGAATACTTGAAACGTCAACTGTTTGACCAACTTTGTGCCTCTTCCCAGGAGCGATGAGGTGCCTGTTTCCATATCAACACAAGAGAAGTGAGTGTTGGTGAGACGTGAGTGTGAGTCCTGTCGGGGTTCAGCTGCCTCCAGACTCCCCTTTCTACGAATCGACACCCTCCAACTGCTGTCTATTGGGCGTTTGATCTGCTTCCAGGTTGGGGCTGCTATGAATAGCAAAGCAATAAACACCCTCAGGTGAACTGCCCCCCCCCCCCTATTTTTCCAAACCCTTGGCATATCTCACTAGAACATTGCTGTTTCCTGCCCTTCTTTTATTAGAGTCAAAGAAGAAAGGATTTACTCAAGTTACCTGAGCAGAAAAGGCTCCTGTGGGAATCTTCCTGGTGGGATGGGGCAGTGGCTGCCCCAGGGAGTCTGCTGGACCCCAGGCTGCTCTTCACCCCTTCTCTCTCCCGGGTCCTCTGTCACTGGCTGACACCTCCCTGCCCAACAGTCCGCCCCTCGTCACTGCCTTTCCTCAGGGCAACTTGGCTCCTGCAACACTGACCAGCCTGTTTCCCTACAGTTTCCATTTCCGTAGCCTGCAGCCTCGTCCTTCTAGATTCCATTAGTCCAGACCACCAAGGGGGCGATCTTTCTGTCCAAGTCAGATTTCACACACGGCCAGGGGTGGAGGTAGGGGTCACATCATGAAGGGAACCAAATTCACAGGTTTGAACCTTGAACACAGGTTTGAACTTCAAGGGTCCACTTATATGTGGATTTTCTTCCATTTCTGCCACCCCGGGGACAGCAGGCCCAATCCCTCCTCTCCCTCTTCTGCCTCCTCCTGAGCCCGTTCAACATGGAGATGAGGAGGAATGCAGACCTCTGTGACAACCCACTTAATGAACAGTAAGTGTAGTTCCTCTTCCTTATGATTTTCTTAAAAACCTTTCCTTTTCTCTAGCTTACTTTATTGTAAACAGGCAGCTTATAACCCGTATAACACCCCCAATGCACATTAATTAGCTGTTTATGTTATCACTTAGGCTTCTGGTCAACAGTTAAGGTTGGGGGAGTCAAAGTTCTATATGGATTTTGACTAGGTGGGGGTTAGTACCCCTGACCCCCATGTTGTTCAAGAGTCACATACAGCGTGATCTCCAAAGGGAATTTCACAAACCATGCCAAAAACTTAGTGACTAAAACCTCACCACCTCCACCATCTTATTTGCACACAATTTTCTAGGCCAGTGATTTATCCTGGGCCTAAGGAGGGACTTCCCCTGGCGTCCGTCCTGCACTGTGGCCAGGAGGGCTGGGGCCACCTGCCTGCTGCTCCGAGGGGTCGTGTCCTACAGCCAGCTCACAGGTTGTCTCAGGGAGGAAGGGGGAAAGTCCCAGTGGCTAAGGACTTTCCACGTTTCTGCTACATCATGGCTTCTAAGGTCACGTGCCAACCTCAGCAGTGTCAATTTGGGAGTGTGATGTAGCATGGTCGTACTCCACACACACACACACACACATAACCTGGAAAGTTGAAGGTCTTTCCACACTGCTGTAAACAGGTCTCATTTTTTCATCTGGTCACTGCAAATGTGAATCTTTATTAGGCCTTATTTATTATCCCACGAATGGCATGATCATATTGCATTTTTCTGTCTGCTTTTGTTAAAGGTTTCAATGAGTTCAATATGAACATTGAAAATATACCGATTTTGTAATTTTAAATTTTGTAATCCTGATTTAGCACCTTTTTTCATTTTTATGTACCACGTGCTTGTGAAAATGCAAGTGCCACGTCCTCTCCTGGCTTCTCCAGACCCTTGGCTGCCAGTCTGCTAGGGGTCAGCCTGAAGTGACTCAGAGGGGACTAGGGCACAGGACGGTGGCTGGCAGGTAGGGGAGGGCAGTGTAGAAGAAGAGGGACACACACATGTTGGAGGGCAACAGGGTCATGAGAGGTCTCAGGCCATCCTGTGGAGCTCTGGAGCAGGGATGGCCTAAATTAGGGCAAAGAGGGGGCCTGATTCCCACCCTTCCCCCACTGGAAATTGAGATATTGGATGCAGCTGCCCCAGCAGGGGCCTAGAGCTAGGGGGCAAACCTTGAAAAGGGGCTCCGCTGGGCATTGCCACCACCCACACTGGCAGCAGCTGGGAGAATGAGCCCATCAGTAAAGGAAGGGCGATTGGGCAGGGTCCCTGATCAAGTCTCTCTCGCAGCAGGGGTGAGACCATGAAAGAGCCACACAGCCATAGGGAAGCGTGGCTGCACCAGCAGCAGCCTCCCAGGGACAGGGCATGGCCCTGGCAGGCCCACTGACTTGTCCCAGCCAGCACTGTTCACGTTGCTGGGAATTAACCCTGAGATGTCTGTGTGCCCTGCCTCCTGTACATACAGTGTGCTCTTCTGTAGCAGCCATTTGTCTTTGAAGTTAACTCCTGATCCTTGGGTCCTTGGCAACCTCCAGTGGCCACCCCCTTCACAATCCATAAACCACCCTGTTCCTGGTCTAGGATTTCCAGTCCTAGATATTCTGTGTCAATGACAAAAAACCTCAGCCTCAGGACTTGCTCTTAAACAGGGAAGCCCGTGAAAGCACCATCAAACGTGGTCTTCAAGGATGCCGTGCAAAGTGTCCCTTGGCCAGCCAGCTCTCTTTCCCTATCTCAGTGAGCGCAGGCTGCCCTAACAAATAACACAGACTGGGGGGCCTTAAATAACAGACTCCTGTTTCCTCAGTTCTGAGGGCTGTGCAGTCTGAGATGAAGACCTCTCTCCCTGGCTGGCCGATGGCATCTCCTGTCCTCACTGATCCTCTTTCCATGCGTCTGTGTCCTCACCCTCCTCTCATAGGACACCAGTCACATACTGGTGCCAGTATGGCACTGGTACCAGTCACCCCAGGCACACACTTATGGCCTCCTTTGTTAAGTATCTCCTTAAAAGCCGTGTCTCTAAATACAGTCACACTGGGGTCAGGACTCCCGCATCACTGGGAGACACGATGCTGTGCATGACACTCCTGCCCACTGTTTCACACGTGTCCTCTTTGCTGTGGCAGCTTCCAACTTTGGCCAGAGCTCATCTTTTTCTTTCCTTGGCTACTTTTCAGAATTTTTCCAGGCTCAAATATAAAGATATAATTATGGAGTGATGAGATTGTTTACTTTCCCTCTAGAGAAGCAAACACCTGTGTTCCAATTGTGTGCTATCCTCCAGAATGGTCATCTGCATCAGAAGATCTTTGAAGCATTTTCTGAGGAAAGGCCTCAGACTGCGTCCTTCATCTGTGTCAGACACTGGCCTCCTCCCTCTGCAGGGACAGGACTTCTGTTCCATTTTGTCTGCATCCACCTTCCCTCTTCTTCCTCCCTTGTTCTTCTAGGCTAACATTTCCTGACTCCCACCAGCTCCATCCCAGCACATCCACTGCCCTAGGGCCAAGGCTGAAGACCTGTAGGGAGGGCCCCAGGGCTGACCTGACACCTCTAGGGCCTCCAGGAGGCCAGACCTGGTGTCCCTCCTAAGTGGAGGAGCCTGGAAAAAGTTTTCTGGAAGCAGGACCCTGCAAAGCCCATGCAAGATGAGTGCTGTCCATGCTCATGTTAATACCATGAATGCAAATTGCTGAAGACACATGGTCAGGGCCTGTGTCTGGGAGGGACAGTGCATGAGCACTGGCTCCTCCTCATCCTGTCCTGTAATTCTCGCAGAGTCCTGCCACTTCACTTCCTGCTGATGACTGCAGTTCAGCAGCCCCTGAGCGCCAAGCTCAAGTTCTCAGACATCTCCACACACGTGCCCTGCACACACTTCAAGTTGTTCAGCATTTCCAGTATCATGTTGGTGATCATGAGTTGGGGGACCCAACCCATTCCTCCCCTTTCGTCTTGGAGTCAGTAGAAGCATCACTGCCACTCAGACACCCGGGCAGGTAGCAGCTTGGCCTGCCCACCTCAGGCTATGCTGAGTGGAGCTGTGTTTCTCAGAGTGTAGTTATCAGCCCAGCAGCATCCACACATTCTGCAAGCTTGCTAGAAATGCAGATCCCCAGGCCTGCCTGGGTACATGAGGTCAGACACCCTGGACATGCCCCCAGCAACCTGTCTCCCATGCAGTTCTGGCACACTAGGCTCTAGGAACCACTGGCTTAGGAATGGGGAGACCCAGGACTCAACACAGATGCAGCTGGGTCTGCCTGCCCCCACAGCTTCCAGGCCTTCTCTGTGCTGTCATCAGCAAATCTCTGTTAGTGCAAATTTTCCCCATCTGACAAGGCTCTGAGGACAGATTCGCTCCCACTCACTTCTACACCAACACTGTCTAGCTTTGAGAAAGGACTCAAATACTTTTTGTCAAAATGATATTGATTCAAATGACAAGCTTAGTGTCAGAGACATCCTGGTGCATGTGAAAAGTGAGACCATTTCCCAAGGCCCCGAGCTTTGCTGGGCTCTGCAGCTACTTGTGAGGAAAGGAGTTGACTGGTGACAGTCACGTATGTGCCTCCATGGGAGAGCATCTCCCCTCAGCCTTTCAGCCTCCTGAATTCTCTAAGTGGGTTGCCTAGCACAAATTCATGATTAAAATTGCCTTTAATGTCCACTCACCCCCACATTTTCACTCCTCTAAAAATATTAGGTGCACTGTGCAATTTGTCCAAGCCCCTGAGGAAATGACTTTATGTGGCAGCAACTATGACATTGGTCCCTTGTTTTCCACCTCAGGAGAGTCCCTGGAACCCTTCACTATGTCAAGCTCTGCTGAAATAGCACAAGGCTTGGTTGCAACCAGAAACTGGCCTAGTGGAAATATGTATGCAACTAGCTGTAACAGGATATATGTGAAATCTTTCACCATTTTTATGATTTCAAAGTCATAATAATTAATTTAATGAACAAACTTATTGCACACCAACTCGATGTATACATATGATGAGATTGTTCCTGAAAGTTTACTTGTCCAGTGGCTGAATGAAGAAATAAGGATAAGGACAAATGGTTGAAAAGGTAAGAGCACTTAGTTAATTTGCTGGCTAATAGAGGTTGTCAGACTCTCATCTTTAAGTACCAACATCCTAACTGTAAGCAGAAACACAGAGCTTTATGGGGTTTCAGCTTCAGGCTCTTGCTGTTGCATTACAGTTGATGGTCCTGCTCAACCCCATCTCCAGGGAACACAGTCTTGCAGCCTCTTTCCAGACAATTCCATTAAGCCATCTCCTGTGGTACAAAAAACAAAAAAACAAAAAAAAACAAAGAACACTTCCTTGGCCCTCAGATTACCGGCCTTGGACAGGGATGCAGGGTTTAGTTACCCAAAAGGGTGAAAGGGTTTTAAATAGCTTGTAAAAACATTTTTGCTATTTTTCAGGCCTCTGCCTGTGTTAGACATTCTTCACTGCCAATGTTACCCTTCTATATCTGTGGGAGGAGTGGGGACATAGTCATCGAGCTACTTCTGCTGATTAGGGTGATGTTTTAGATAGAAGGTTGTACTTACAAAGTTTTGGCAGTGGATTTACAGAAATAAATAATGCAACAGCTTAGCAGGTGCAAAAGGGCATAAGCAACAACTATGAGAAATGACAGGTGAAATAGAGGCGGCTCACTGTCGCCTTACTCATAAAGCCCAATGTTGCTGCTTAGAAAGAAACATTGGGCTTCTGAGTACACAGCTATTAGTCACACCTGCTAGGTGATCTGACGCCAGCTTCTACAAATTCAGAAATCATATACAGGAATACTTGCACCAAACAAGGTTTAAGATAGCAAGCCCAGTGGAGAGACAGATTAGCAGAAGAGGTGACATCCCAGGAAATTCCTACCAAGGAGTAGAGTCCCCATCCTATAGAAAAAATAAAAGTTACCAAAAATATCAACATTTTCATTCTTCCTTCTTAAATGAATACTGCAGTTGCCTAAAAGCTGCCCCATCCACGGGGGGGGGGGGGGGGGAGGAGATCGCCTTCTGCCACAGGACACCTGTTTACTCTGGTATGATGGACCCAAGGTCTTTACTCCTGATTATTTTAGTGGTGTGAGTTCTTAGAGGCATTTTAAAGGGTCTCTTCCACTCCTCTCCTTCCAACAGTGTCAGGGACCTGAAAAAGGCGTAGTGGTCAGTATCTGACTCATCTGACACATTGCTTTACACTGTTTTCCTTACGTGGCCATATTACCATACTTACCTCAGGGCACTAGGAAGGGTCTCCCACAAACTATTCCACATGGCTTAACTGAGCCTGCTTCTGAGGCAGTGGTTCTCAACCTTGCTAATGCTGTAGCCCTTTAATACAGTTCTTGTGGGTCATGACCCACAGGTTGAGAACCACTTTTCTAGGGGCTACCTTATCCAGAAGAGCACAAGCAGCAGCACCTGATCCCACTTTAGATGGGTCTCCCACATTAGTTCCAGAATGAATGCAATTTCCAGTCCAGGTGTATGGCTCTGCTTGCTTGCTGGGTTGGCCACAATATAAAGGAGGGTCCACTATCACTCTGTTTGGTGTAAGGGAACCCATGTACACCTGGACAACCTGTGGGATCATTGAATCTACTGCATCTAGCTCCTTGGAGAGACAGTTCACCAGGTACGCCCTGGAGGTCCACTCAAAGAAGCTCATGGGTGACCACAGAGCACTGCAGCAGAGCCAGGTGCAGAGACAGGAAGCCAAGATGGACACCTGGACCCAGTGACAACTGTGAAGTGCTCAGGGCTCTGCAGATGGACGTTTGAGTGCTCCTGGGTCCTGCTGACAATGGGGTTGGTGGTCCAGAGGCGGAGCCAACACCCAGGGTGACAGTGTGATTACTTGAGAAGAGGGAGATTCTCCGGAAGGAATGAACAGTCCGATGGCCTCTGTGTAGGCCCAGGACATAGCTTGACTTTCCCTGCCCGAGCCTCATCTGCCTCCATCAGCATCCACTCTCTTCCTCTGGCCCTGGCTTTTTTCAGTTCAGCCGTGCTGCTGGAGTGCCCGCTGACATCCCCACTGTAGGAGGAGGAGCTGCTGGGTTGTCCCTGCAGCTGCCTGCCCACTGTGTCCATCACCAGCATTTCATTCTCTTCCTGCTTGGAAGCCTTCCCTGGACTGCTGACATCTGTCACCCTGTTGTCCTCTGAGACCTGCTTCTGCTGCAGGCTGGTGTGTGTGCACAGGACGTTGGTGAAGGCCCCGTCCCAAGCCAGCAGCTCCTGATGGGAGCCTATCTTGGAGGATTCAGATGGGCTCCTGATGGGAGCCTATCTTGGGAGCCTTCAGAAGGATTCTGGTAACTCCAGACACTCCATCACGTTCTGGAGGCTCGTTCTCTTTGGCTGGTGACAGGGTGGCAGGATTAAGAGTACACGGAGTCTTTAACAACCCACAAGTAGCTGCCCCTGCCCGGAAGTGAGGTGGCCGTTCTCTCACTGTGGTCCAGTGGCTTTGACAGGTGTGCCACTGGCCATGGAATGTCTCCCAGCACCTGTACTTAGGCTCCCGGGCGCATTCCCTGTCTTTCATGAGCATTTAATTTAAGTCCTTTTTGCAAATCAGGCAATGCCAAAGTGGGGGCAGTTGTGAGACTCTGCGTTAGTCTGTCAAAGGCATTGTGACAGTCTGTGGTCTGGCTCAGGGCCCCACATCTATCCCTTCAAGGGCCCCTTACAAAAGTTTTAGTATTATCCCAAATTTGGATCCAGATGTGACAGAACCCTGCCTTACGTAGGAGGCTGCACAGGTAAGTGGGCTCCCTCGTTAATTTGGAGTCCCAGAGAAGTAGCCGGCAGTGTGCAGCTCTGTCCAACTGCAGATTCCCCACATCTCCTGCTAGCCCCTCAGGAGAGGCCACACTGAGAAGCCGCCCTTGTCTCGTGATCCTGATATCTGAGTGAGACTGATTACTATCCACAGCCACATGCATAATACCATAAATGGCTTACAGATCCTGCATGCACCCGTGCTCTTTGGTGTGGGGAATTTAAGTACTTTCCATATGTCCTGGGGTCTCATCAGCCTGTATGGTATCGCTCACTTTCTGGTAATTATTTTCTTGCTACAATGCTCTGTAAGTCTGCTGGGGCAGAACTTCAAAGTGAACTGCTCCACAGTGCAGCCTCCTGTGTGCTGTACCAGGCCCTGGTATCCGTCCAGCAGGAGCTTGGGGATGCCCCTCAGGGGAGCTTCCACCACTGCTCTCCACGTCTGCTGGATTTGGTGGTGGGGGCAGCAGTGGAACCAGCTCTAGCTCTGGCCACGGTGAGTTACTCAGCTGCCACTTTCTAGGGCTGCTCACTGCCACTTGGCCCCTGCCCCATCCATGCCCAGCTCTCCAAGTCATGTGTGGCTGGTGTCAGGGACTGGGGCAGCAACCAAGGGAGAGGCCTCAGCATGGTAGTGGTAGCACTCCTGTGCCAATTAAAAGGCCCACTAATCTGATTGGCCAGTTCTCACCTAAGGTGCACAAAGTGAGGGTACACGGCACGCCCCCCTGGTGAAGGGCTCAACTACAACTTGAACTTTACTTAGTAAAGTATCTCAGGAATGGAAAAAAAAAAAGTATCCAATGTACTCAGTACTACTGTGAAACCAATTTATAATCACTCACACTTGCATATGAAAAATGAAACACAACTTTAGCCTAGGATGAAAGAGGGAAGGGGAGAGGGGGAGGATGGGAGGGATAGTAGGAGATAGTATGGGGTCCACACCTATGAAGCACATTGCAAATACAAGTTGGATCTATCATGTGTAGAACACAAATGTCCTAATGCTATAATTGGGTAAATGAGGTGAAAGCTATGTTGATTAGTAGGATGTAAGCACTCCAATTTTTACAAAGAATCAACACATTGAAAATGGCATGAATGTTTTTATGATCTATGTACAAAAAACTTAATAACAAATTTTTTCAAAGTAAACATATTATGACTGAACAATGTATCAATAGAGGCCAGCACATTAATTTTATCATAATATTTGTGTTTGATGGTGTGTGGGGGAATAGTTCTAAAATGCAGGGATTTATATAGAGAATCTGAAATGAGAGTGAGCCCCTGGTTTAAATAGCCTGTATTTTCTCAGATGAGGAATAATTTTGAAGATGAGATAGAATTGATCATTACTGCAGCCATAGATATGAAACTAGTCATGTTATATCAAATATAACAGAAAAATCCATTACATACATACAGTAATAGTTTCATTAATACAAATAAGTGATGCATCCACTATTTCTAAAGATCAAAGATAACATATTCAAATTTGAATTGAGTAATATATGTATCCATCTATACTTAAATTGTACACAATCTAGGTTAGATTCTATTTAGAAATTTTTATTCTGTTTCCATTGCAATTCTGTGTCTTATCCTATTTTAATCTACATCTGGGTACATTCAGGAAATTGCTTTGCAGTGTAATATGCCTATAGAACCACATTACAATGATTTGCAAATAATGCTATCACCACTACTGCATTCTCCACCTGGAAAACTATCTTACCTAGAAAATTCCCTTAAAGCAAGCAATATGTAATTTCATTAAAAAAAATTTTAATGCTACATTTCACAGTTATTGCCAGTTCTTTTCTGTCATCTTTGTTAATTTGCAAGAACTCATGATCAGTTGTCTTTAATTCCTTTGTATCAAGACCATACTTTCTGGGATCATTTCTACAGTTCATCTAATTCTTCTGTATTCTCTGTAATAGGGACTATATTTCTTTTCTAAGCATCAAAATCTGATCCATCGTGGGTCATTGTATGGTTAGCCTTATGGGAATAGTCTTCAGTCTACCTTGTCAACATACTTTAGAGAGCTAAGTGAATGACTTGTAACAGTCTTATTCTGTAGAGATTTCCTATGGTGTTGATGTGCAGACTAGATCTGGGTTGTGCTGCATGGACTAACTTTAGAAAAAGCCATTTTAGATTTGCAGAATTAAGAGGAAGAGAAAAATATGCTTCACATGAGATTGGGTGACGAGATTTACTTACATTTGTGTTGAGTTTGTTGTGAAGGTGAAGGGCTGAAGAGAAAATTCCACTCTTTCTTCTGTCTTAGTATTCAAATGAAAACACCCATGTCTATGTTTTTCAGAAAACAGAAAGATGTATCTCCAGCTGGTGGAATAGCAAGCTCTTTTCAAGTGCCTTTGACATTTCATTCTGCTGCTTTTGAAATGACTCTAAAAAAGTGAAAGATTAAAGAAAAGCAGACTGGCAAATACCTGAAAGGAACTAGGTTTTGGAGCTGAGCTTATGAATGTAAACTTATAAAGAAGAACTCTGGCCTTCAGTAGAAAATAGAATTTGAGGGCAGTGCCTGTGGCTCAGTGGTAGGGCGTCAGCCTCATATACCAAAGGTGGTGGGTTCAAAACCTGGCCCCCACCAAACTACAACAAATTTTTACAACAAATAAAAAATTAGCTGAGCATTGTGGCGGATACCTGTAGTCCCAGCTACTTGGGAGACAGAGGCAAGAGAATTGCCTAAGCCCAGGAGTTGGAGGTTGCTGCTGTGACACCATGGCGCTCTACTGAGGGTGACAAAGTGAGACTCTATCTCTAAAAAACAAAAGAAAGAAAGAAAATAGAGTTTGAAATGGCCAAGGAAGTCTTCTGCCTCTGTGCTCAGGGAGTGCAGCCTCCTTGTTAAAGGAGAAAAATGAATTGAATGTGCTGCTCTTGGCCCAAATTGTGCGAGGAGGATCTTAAGGAGGAAAATGAACTTTCAGACATCTATGAAGTGTAGAATTATTTTTTCCATCATGATTACTTTACACTGCATGAATCCACTCTTAACGTGGGCCACCCTGTCCACAATTGTAAGGACAAGACTGCAGAAGAATTTGGAAGTTACATGTGTGGGCTTTTTCTATCATTGCTCACGAGTCCCTAGTCTTGCTAATTTTGAAGATAATAGAGACACTCCCTAATGCACCCATGCCTGCCAGCTGATGTCTTCCTTTCCCATTTGAATTTGGTAAAGTTGTCCCTCTTATTTTTCATTGTCTCTGAATGTGAAGTATATATCTCTCTACAGGTATCCAGCCCTTACCAGCATTCAGCCCACATTTTTATTATTACTTAGAGAAACGTGAATGAAACCCATCTTGGATGTTGAGAGAAACTTCAACCTCATGAACAGTTCCTTTTTTGAAGCTTCTCCTTCAAGAAGACTCACATTGTCAGTCCTAACTTTAAAAGTTTAGAGCATCTTCCTTGAATGAGTCTGAATTATTTTGCTCTACCTACCTTGGTATTTTGTCTTGGTTCTCCCAGATGATTAAGCTCCACTTAAATATATTCTTCATGTGCTCCACTCCCTCTAGCAAGATAGAAATTGTTGGAAATCTATTCCTGAGCCATTAGGAAGGCTTTCTCTTATTCTGATATTCATCACTGCTTTTATTATTACCACAATAGCAAAGCATAATCTTGCCTAAAAGGGGGATCATTATTTTGTATTCATAAATTTGGAAATACCTGTCATGCAAAAATGCTAAAAGCATCCTTTAATTACAAGTATTATTGTTTCCTTCTGATAAGCAAAAAAGGCAGAGCATATGATTGATTCCTGTGTCTATGCCACATGATCATTTTAATTATATAAAAAATGATTGTAGTTTTAAATTAGCAGATACCTGGCATAATTCAGATTTTATAAGAATGAATATTCTCTGGCAACCCAACTGCCATAACAATTTGCATTTCTACTACTCTTTTCATAACTAATTCCAGATAAGAATCAGTGGGAAGCAATAACAACAAACATTGAGAAAAAGGAGCAATTTAAAATTTTAGCTTTAATTGTGACTATTTTTAAATTTAAGGAGTCAACCTACAGAATGGTGAGGGACACTATTTTGAGGAACTTTTAGTTGCTCTGAGCGAAGGTTTCTGAAGAGAAGAGACTCAATATTTGTGAGGAGGTCTCTGAGCACTGAAAAATTTGGCACCCTGAAATATTACAGGGAAGTTAGATAAGAAGGGAGGAGACAGGATCCATAGACTATAGAGCTTATCTTTGTAAATTCTCCTATTTTCAGGCCATTGGTAATTCTTATAAAGCACACACATTCAAAGATATTTTGCTGATCTTGGTAAACTCACAAGAGCGATTTGATGACACCCTGTCTATATGTCAAGTACTTGGCTTCAAACTAGTACTCTTAAAGGACTGGCTTGATGTGTTGAGTAAAAATAAGAGATTTTTTTAGAAGTAGCTTGAATATCATTTCAATAAATCACCCATTGTCTTCAGGGTTTTAAATATTAAGCTTAGAGCACCAATGCTAACATCAGTGACATTTATCGTAAATTGCTCCAAAGCTTTCTGACATTTTTAACATGGGTTTTCAGAAAATTTTAGCGGTAATAGTTACCCAATGTCAGGTCCAGCCACATGATATGGCTTGGAAATATGAAGGAGAATCTAGATGGGATAGATGGAAAGAAAAGCTGCTATTTATGTTTTTGAAGTAGCATCTTAGGGAGTGAAGATTGCTGAAGGAGGCAAGGGCTGAGGCCGATGATGTTAGTTCATGCCATTAAATGTTTCATTTTGTGTCTAAAAGGAACAGATGCACAATGGAAAGCACTAACTTGGCTGCTCTCTCCTCATTGATTTTTCAGTGAATAGACCATGAACAATTTCCACCTCATTCATAGTATCTATGTCAAATTCATTTGACTTGTCCTATGGACATAGAAATGACTGGGCAGCACCTCTGGCGCAAAGGAGTAGAGCACTGGCTCCATATACCAGAGGTGGTGGGTTCAAACCTGGCCCCAGCCAAAACCTGCAAAAAAAAAAAAAAAGAAATTACTCAAGCAAGTGTTCCTTGCTTTGTTTTTGATGAGCAACATTTATCACTTGCTGCCTGGCTGTCAAACTGAAACTGTGAGAAGTTTTGGATTCTTTGAGTTATTTGCTCAGCTTACTTGTTTGTTCAGCTGTTGGAGATCACCTTGTTACCAAGTAGGTACATTAAGATTCTATCAATATTACATCTTAGAAAATAAAAATAACCAACCTCTGAAATAGATCAGTATATTCTGAAGTTTTCCTATGTTAGCTACAGATCTGAATATTTCCTTGAACGTGAACTATAGGTGGGTCTTGGCTTAAGATGGGGTTATCTTCCAGTAAACTCACTGGAAGCGGAAAGTATTACAAGTCACAAATGTATTTAACACATCTAAAACATTAAAACTTAGCCTCGCCTACCTTAAATAGGCTTAGAACACTCACCTTTGCCTGCAGTTGGGTAAAATCATCTAACACAAAGCCTATTTTATAATAGAGATATGGGAATTTCGAATCAAAATTCAAAGTGGTTTTATTGAATGTATGTTACTTTTGCACCATTGTAAAATTGAAAAATTGTAAATTAAACCATTGTAAGCCAAGGACCATCTGTATATGGCTCTTTTTAAAATGAGCTTTTTGTGAAATGTCTTTTAGCCTTGGTGATGGGACTCCTGATTCATCATATTGTAATTATTATGGGGTAGTGGGGTGACAATTTTTGTATGCACAAGCCCTGGTTATGTTTTTCAACTGTTCATAAGAGAGTGTAAATTCTAACCCAGGTTAGCTTACTGTCAAATAAAAGTATTCATACACAATTAGTATATAGAATATGGTAATTCACATATTTTTCAGAGTATGATTTCAGATTTTTTTACTACCAAATATTTATCAGAAGATTAGTTGTAAGGAAATTGTTCTGAAGATTGTTAAAAAATAATGTATCAAAAGATTGTTTGTGGAAGGTTGTATGGAGAATTCTCTTTATACATATGTATAAGTTCATATAGTAAGTGTGTGTGTATATATAGAGATACAATTTTACAGCAGTGTTTCACCTGGTTGGTTTCCTGATTTTTGTAAACTTCAAGAATATATGTTCAAAGTGTTTTTATGGCTAATTTATTTATGAAACATTTGATTTAGACAATATTTTTCTGAATCTGCAAAAGGACAAAGCAGTTAGTGTCTTGTCTACTTTAAATTTTTATCTTAATTCAATTTAGAATGTTGAAATATTGTGTTCTTGAAACATAATTTTTTGGCTTTCATTGAGTTGTAGTTTGATGATAGCCATTGTTCTTGTTCACACACCTTCTAGGAATAGACCTCTGAAACTCATTGCTTAATGTACTTCCCGACTGTTGTTGAGACCCTGATTTATTCCCATCCTCACATTTCCCCCTTTATGATATCCCAAGGGAAAAAATTCCCTCAGGCCTCACTGTCAAGAGCAGTTTTTCTTTATTTGAAGATAGGGTTATTATTTATTATTATTTTAAAATTCTTACTTTGTGCTGATTACCAGCAAGCTCAGAGTTAAATTTGGCACTTATCTTTAAAAGTCTTTCTAGATTTTTTGGTATGTCTTTGGCATATTTTTTTCCTCATTTTATTTTGCCCTCTCACAATGTTCACCAAACATTTTAAACTAGTTTTATTGCATCAATTTGTATTATTTATATATTTTTAGAATGAGATGGAGGCAAGTTTTAGGGCTTTTGTTTTAATTATTGCTACCAGATTCTAAGCTTTCCCATGTCAACATTCATGTCTTAACCATGTGCTGTTTCTGTCATAGAAAATGCATTACCTTGTTCATAATGTATACTGCATTCATTCATTTATCTGTTATGTCTTACTCACCATTGTAGTTACGGAAGAAACTGTACTGCATAGAGTGTGCCCTAAGGAACATGAATAACAGAGTCAGTATTTTCTGAACTGATGAAGCCTGCAGGAGCAGAAGGTTGGGGTGAGGGTGGAACACTAGGACACCGATTTTGAATGAGTTAGGTTTGGGATGAACACATTTGCATTTATATTTTTCTAAGAACTCTTTGGTGTCCCTTGTAAGCAATGAACTCACTGCCAAGAAACACTGGCATAGATTTCATTCAACACAGTCTTTTCCTTCTTCCTCTGATGACAATCACATAGCATCTGATTCTTTAAGGCCCATCAAATACATCATGTCCTCTGAGTCCCGGTCTCAGATTCTTGATTACTGAAGAATAGAAATGAATTTGCACTGGTGATGAGATGGGACCTCCTTGGGCCTTGATCCTTGTTGTCATGAATCAAGAGGAAAATCTAAAGATTTCCACTGAGATTAACATATCATTGGCAGAAATGAAGATAGACCATCACGACTCAGCATGCTTTGCTATTGCCTATTTATAAAACACTCACAGGCCTTTCCCATCATTTTCTGGCCTCAGGGAAGAACTGAGATTAGGCCAGGGAGGCAATGACCTTGGATAAAAATTAAGGGGATACTAGTCAATCTCAAAAATTAAATTAATTTCAGTTCAATGTCTTAAAATACAAATATTATTGCAAAAATCTGTGGATTAATAACAGTGTCATGTCTAACCACATTGAATTATGGGAAAAAAGGAAAACTGAGTAATACTCATCCTGTTTTTACTTTAAATTCTGATCATTTGTTATTATATATATATTTTTTAATTTGGAATCATCTTCAATTTTACCCCTATAGCCAGTGCTTTTCTCTTCTCTGACCTAAATTCCAGACTTGTGTAGACTGATCCCTTTTTCTTTTTATCTGTGTTTATATCAGTTGCCACAGGTACTAGGATGTCAGCCTTCTATGAGTCTCCCTTTGGCTCACTCCATCCCATGTCTACCTACCCTTCCAGAATACAGTTATTAAGAGCATATACGAGTTATATTGAAAGCTTATATACCTTATATTTTCAAGCTCTTTTCTAAATGCTTTCCTCATCTTTTTTCATGGTTCTCCTGTTTTCCTTGTTGTCGTCTCAAATGGAAACTGTTTTCTTTCACACACTTATTATAGCATTGGTCTTGGGATGGGGTAAATGTCTTTGCTTATTATAGCTTCTTCTAGACTCTTTTCCCCCTATAATCACTCAGTATTCATTATCCTGGGATCTAAATATACCATAAACCATCCTACTTTTTTGTAGTCATCCACTCATTCCAAAGTTCATCCTACTTTGTTATGGTCCTTGGATGATCTTTCTGATAACCTAGTCTCAAACTTCTTTGCCTGCCTTCTCTCCAATGATCTTATCTTCCCCCCCCCCCCACACACACACACAAAGAAAGACCATAACCTATGGCTATTACCTAGATCACACCATTACCAAAAAGTTACTCCTTTGTAACTTTCCAAGCATCTCTTCAAGTCATAAAACAGAGACCTCTAAACCTTTTCCATTCTCTAAGCAGAAAATAATTCTCCCTGAGCTGACTGACTGGAATTGGGGGTGGAGTGACATAGGTACTGGCTTGACCATCACCATAGGTATCTGACTGGGTCACATTTGTCCCCAAATCCACTGACTGTGAGTCAGCCCAGCCATAGCAATTGCCCAAAGACTGCAGCCTTTGTGGTCTGTCTTCCAGATTTATTGCAGGTCTCAGGCCACTTTTGTCAGCAAGTGGTGGGGCTAGATGGAATTCAGGGTTTAGGGCCAGGGATTTCCCTCCAGCTGGCCTGGTCTAAATGCTTCCTCCATGGGCATTGACCGAATTATACATCGTGCTGTATTTCCCTGAGAGAGGGTGGCCCTTAGTTTTAATGCAAAGTCCCAGGATATTTCACTCTACCTCTTCCTGGCACATACATTCTCTATCCAGTGGACATTCTGGTTGAGCACTGCCTGGGGATGGGTAGTGGTGGTGGAGGAAATTCAAGACTGTCTTTTCTGCCTTCTTCACTGCCTGTTCCTTGATACAATGTTAAAGACAGGAATTGTGATTGCCTGGGATTACCTGAAGGTACTTACTTGTGTGGATAATTGTTGAATTAGGTATTTGTGGGGAGAGAACACTGGAGGTTTTTGTTTGACCACCTTGCACTGTCCTGCCTAAAGGTACAGTTTCATTATTTTAATTAACATCTTTAAATCCATCTTTAGTCCATTTGATTATCTACTAAGCATCTGAAGTGTCCTAAGCATTGACGTGTCCTAAGGTAACCTCTTGTTCTATCCTCTGTGACAGTTAATTTTCGGTGTTGATTTGCCTAGGCTGTGAGTTGCTCAAATAGTTGGTTAAATATTATTTCTGGTTGTGTTTGGGAGGGTGTTTCTAGAAGAGATAAGCATTTGAATTGGTGGGCTGAGGAAAGCAGATGGTCTCACCCAATGTGTGTGGGTACCATCCAATCTGTTGAGGGCCTAAAGAGAACATAAAGGCAAAGAAAGGTTACATTGGGTCTCTGCTTGTGTGAGTTGAGACACCAGTCTTATCCTGCCTTTGACACTTTCTAGTTCTCAGGCCTTCAGATCCAGCCTAGATCCCCACCACTGGCTCTCCAGCTGTCAGGCCTTTAAACAACACCACTGGCTTTCCTGGGTTTCCAGATTGCAGACATCAGATGGTGGAACTTCTCTGCTTCCATGAATGTGTGTGATAATACTTTATAATAAGTCCCTTTATCTATCATTCATCTGTCTATCTATCTATCCCTCCATCCTTGTTTCTGTGTCTCTGTAGAACTGTGAATAATGCCTATTCTCCATTCAATTGTTTTAGTCTTTTCCATCTTAGTGAATGGCAGCTTTATCTTTCAGTTTCTCCAGTCAAAAACCTTAGAGTCATCTTTCATTTCTTTCTCTTCCATGTCACATATCCATTAGTAAATTCTATCTTAAAATAGATTCCAACTCTGAGGACTCTTTATTACTTCCATTGCATTTTTGGGTCCAGATCAATAATCTCTCCTATTTGGACATTCTTCTCAAGTAATATTCCCCCTTCCCTTTCCCTCCTACAGTCTAACTCAATAGTCAAAACAGCAGCCAAAATGATCCCCTTAAAATATGCATGTTATGCAATTTATAGATAGTTGTTATTTCCCATGTAATACATTCATTGTTACAGTGTTTCATTATTTGTTAATGAATATGATATTTTTGCAAATCTATAATGATCAAAGCAGCATGATACTGGCACAAAAATAGAGATATAGATCTATGGAATAGAATAGAGAACACAGAAATGAATCCCATCTGATCTTTGGTGAACCAAACAAAAGCATGCACTGGGGGAAAGAATCATTATTTAATAAATGGTGCTGGGAGAACAGCTTAACCACAAGTAGAGGACCAAAATTGGACCTTCACTTGCCACCACTTACAAAAATTGCTCTCCCTGGATAAAAGATTTAATTTTAAGACACAAAACAATAAAAATTCTGGAAGACAGTATGAGGAAATGCTTGATACCATGGGTCTTGGAAAAGAGTTCATGAAAAAGGCATACATTTATGAAGAGGGGCTATTGAAAAAAATAGTGTGTGTTCAGCCCACCTAAAGTGGATAGTCCGTACTCAGACTCAGCCCGTAATTGTTATTTAGCTACGTGTATTCAACACTAACATATCTTCAGGGTTTTTTTTTTTTTTCTAAGTTAGAAATCCAAATTTCTATCTGAAATCTACCTTTGTTTAAAAGTTGCCAATAAATTAAAAATTATAAAAAAAAAACTAGTGCACACCATGGATTTTTGTAAGTTGTCTTCTGGGTATCCTGGTTAAAACCTTTGCTTTAAGTTTTGTGTGTCCAGCTGGGCAAGCCCAACTGCTGACTGTGTGCTCTGTTCTCATCAATATAGTTCTAGAACACTCATTTACTTGTTAATTAAAAAAATACTTAGTGTGGGCAGTGCCTGTGGCTCAAAGGAATAGGGCTCCGGCCCCATATTCCAGAGGTGGTGGGTTCAAACCTGACCCAAGCCAAAAAAAAAAACCAACTTAGCGATGTTGTATTATATACTATATACTGGGTTAAGTGTTCTATATATGTTCAAAGACAAATGGTATTTGTTTTGTTGTTGTTGTTTGTTTTTTCTTGTTTTTGAGATAGGATCTTGTTCTGTCACCAAGACTGGAGTTCCATGGTGCAATTATAGCTCACCACAGTGTAGAAATCCTGGGCTCAAGCAATTCTTCTGCTTCAGCCTCCCAAGTCGCTTCGTAGTTCTTAAGAGGTTGAGTTTTGCCCCCAGAAAAGATATGGTGAATTCTAAACCACTGGAATGTGACCTTATTTGGAAACAGAGTCTTTGCAGGTATAATAAGTAAAGTTGATGTTGCACCAGCGTGTGGTAGGGAACTCAATCCAATGGCTTGTGTTCTTATGAGAAGAGTAGAAAAAGCACAGACCTGCTGAGACAAGGGGAGAAGGCCATGTGAGGACAGAGGCAGAGCCTGGAGTGATGGAGCTGCACACCGAGCAACACCAAGGATCGCCAGCCACCGCCAGAGGAGCTCGGAGGAGGAAAGGAAGAATGGTACCCAGGGACAGAGGCAGCAAGAGCTCTCCCGAGACCTGTGGACTTCAAACCTCTAAAACTGTGAGAAAATAAATTTCTGATGTTTTAAGACACCCAGTTTTGACATTATTATACAAGCTCTTGAAAACTAATATATCAGTCTAAGCAAAAGATGTTGGGGGGAATTTCTGGGATTACTCCTTTACAGAAGCTTTGCATTTAACTAGGAATACAAACGTGGTAATCTGTGCTCCAGCAAGCATGCTGACTTTGGGATGGGAATCTATAAGACAGAGAAGTTTCAGGACAATTGTGGAAGAAGCCTGGGTCATAGGTGGTGCTGTGAAGCTGCTTGGTGAGCCCTGGAAACCCTCATGTGGCTTTCAATAATATGTGATTCAAATAAACTCCCTTCTTATTTAAGCATGTCGTTTGGGTTTCTTGTTATATGTATCCAAGCCTAATGCTAACTAATAACCAATATACTGGTGTCAGGCTGTATATATAGTGGGTATAGTGGGTACAGTGTAGAGGAGAAGTGGGGAGAGGGCAGGCAGGAAAATTCAGAGAATGCTTCATTGATCTGTGAATTGGGAGAGGGAAGGTAAAAAAAAAAAAAAATACACAGCTGTGGGGTTTTTTCCTCCACATCAACCAATTCTTCAATTCTTGGCAGAAAACCACTAGATATCTTACTATTTAACTTAATTCTAACCCCAACTACCTGGAGTTACTGAAGACCCCACAGGCTAAGGGCTCCCCCCACAAATCAACTCTCATTTACCTGCTACTTCTGAGCTATAAATCTGGGGTTTCCAAGACTTCCTCTTTGGGTTTAATAATTTGGTAAAGTGGCATACAAAACTCAGGAAAACATTAGCTTATATTCACTGATTTGTTATAAGAGAAATTACAAAGAACACAGAGGAACAGCTAGATGAGGAGGTAAATCAGGCGAGGTGGAGGAAAGGCAGAGAGCTCCACGCCCTCTCTGGGCATGCGACCCACCCTCTCTGCACCTGCATGTATTATCAAACCTGACTTCATTACACAGGCATGCTTGATCCAATTGTTGGCCATTGGTGATTGGACTGGATCTCCAGCCCCTGCCTCTTCCACCAGAGGGAGGATGGTGCTGAGGATCCTAGCCTTGTAATCACATACTTGTTTCCCCTGGCAAGCAGTTCCAATCCTCCAATAGTACCCTCATCAGCACAGACTCAAGTGTGGTTGTGCGGGACTTCCATGCTCCTCTTGTCCCTATCACTAGGAAGTCTACAAGGATTTTAGGGGTGGAGACATGTCTTATATAAGGAACGAAGGATGAAGACCAAATACACATTTCTTATTATAGCATAATATCAGAGGAGGAAGAAATGGAATTGAAAAGACACTAAAAATTAAGTTCATTTCTATCATAATTTTCTGATGGTTTTTCTGATATCAGTCATGAAAGTAATACAGAAAATTACTCCATATTTGTGCTGGCCATAGTGTGCAAATGCCTGCTTTGGAGAGTTGATTCCTCAAAAAATAGCCAGATGTTTGAAAAATAGGGAGTTTTAGATTTAACAATATTTTCTTTCCAATGCTAATTAATTGTTATATGTCTAAGTCTCAGTTTTCTTATCAGTGGAATTGGAATAAGCACATCTGACTCAGAGGTGTGTAAGAAGGAATAAATAAGATAATACATATAGAAATGCTTTATGAGAATCCCATGAGATAATTCAATAATTCTGGAATAAATGAGAGGTGAAAAATAAATGAAGACATTATAAGTAGATGAGCCTTGACATTCTATTACATATGAGATGTTCAGGAACTTTATTTCCCCTCCATTCTTTCTTCGGCCAGTCTGTCTTCAGTAACATCAAGTCAGTCAAAGAATTTGGACTTTGAGAGGCAGGGAAGGTAATTTGTAGTGCAATTTTCCTTATGTGTAGGTTGCACACAGACTCTCATGTTTTAATGCACTAGAAAACTAAACTGATATGATTAAATTATGGCTTCAATGCATATAATATTATATTTGCTAAAGGGCATGATAGACACATTTAGACCTTCTGGGGCCTGCTCATTTCAATCAGCTCAAGACTACATTATCTTTCAGGTGTTAAACTAAGAAGAAAGCTTTAATAACTGCAGAACTTCTTTAAAATATCATGGGAAATATCAAATACATGGGGGAAAAGGCTGTAAGTTAACCATAGCCAACTGTATTTTTTTTCCTTCAATCATTTCTTTTAGAGAAAAGTTTTTATAGAAATAGCTTTGCTCCCAGTAGAAAAAAATATAGTCGTAGACGTCACTTGGGCATTTGGTCAAGATGCTTAGGACATTCGAATATCTCTGAGATATTATATTGCTTATTTTTACTTATGTTTCCTTTCTCCCAATGTATCTCAGCACCTGGGAGCGTAATCCTGAACTGTGTCCTATCTCCTCATTCCATTTGGGTGCTTCGTCTTCCTTTCCCAACTTCGTCTTGGGTTTTCCTGTGTTTTGAGTGTAATTACTTTCTTGGATCAGAAATATACAAAGAATTCACAACTTGGGTAGTATCTAGCAATCTTTTATTTTCAATCAATGACCATCAAAGCTGCCCAGTCATCTTCTTTAGAAGAAGTCCCAGGTGCCCAAGTGGAATGCCACATTGTTCTGACTTTCCAACCACTTGTTTGTTTCTGTGACAATTTCCCTCTTTTCCCTTAATTTGAGTCATCTTTACTAAAAGTCCTAGCCCCACTCTAATGTTACAGAAGTATTAGAATGTGACTACTAATGAGAAAAATACAGATACTCGGAGACCTGTAGATTTTGCCTTAAGCCAGCTATGTTGTTGGTTTTATTTTGACTGGTAGTGAGGTTCTAATTCACAGGCCGTGTGTTATAGTTAACTGGATTTCCTTTTCGTTTTATTTGGCCTGAATGCATTTCTTGGTTTTTTGGTTTTGTTGTCTAGATCTTTGTAAAGTTTCTCTTATTCTATATATTTCCCTTGGAAGGTGCCATTCTAAGTCTCCCAGTGTAGTTCTTTGTACTTCACAAATCCAACACTAACTCTGACCTGTACTTCTAATCATTGCTAAATGCTAGTGCCCAGTCCTGATCACCATGAAGGTGTCTGACATCAGCTGTCTGTCTCTAGCCATGGCCCATATTAGGACCCAGCCGTCTGGAGGAGGAATAGGAAGACTGCCCAAGGAAGGCAGATTCTACCTACTTATAATTTGGTTCATATTGTTCATGACCAAAACCCGTTCTGTCTTTTGCTCCTTATCTCATTTTTCCTGGGCTGGATCCTTCACCTGTGATTTCCTATTGTAAAAATAGAGGATAATTAACTTGAACAATTTCATTGTTTGCTGTGCAGATAGTAACAAAAGACTAAAATGTTAAATTTTAGGATTGTATTCTTAGCACTCAGGGAGGCCCTGGAGGGAAGATTGTTTAAGCCTGAGCAAGAGTAAGATCCCATCTCTACCAAAAAAATTGAAAAAATAGCTGGGTGTTGTGGTGGGCCCCTGTAGTTCCAGCTACTTGAAAGGTTAAGACAGGTAGATTACGTGAGCCCAGGAGTTTGAAGTGGCAGTGAACTGTGATGATGCCCCTGCCCTCTAGCCCAGGTGACAGACTGTCTCAAAAAAGTTACATTGTAGCTAATTAGTGCCTAAACATGGCCTTTGGCAAAATTGTAACAAATGTCAGGTGTATTTATTATAAGTGTTCTTCAGCGCCCTCTTGAGGTGACTCTTTCCTTTTCTCCCTTTACCTTCAGAAAACATCTCTAACTGCCCCAAGTCAACACAGATGGGAGTTGTTAGGAAAACTTTTCTACACTGAGGTGTTGATGACAACATGTTAATCTTCCTAGAATATTTGGCGTGATAAAAGCACTCTAGGAAGGCATTTTGAGAAAGTTTAAGGCTTTTTGCCACCTACTGCATTACTTTACAGAATGTCTCCCATACTTCTTGATTCAAATGTCTAAACTAATAAACAAAAAATGAGGACAAACATATTGCTATTAACCTGTTTTATTTTTAAAAGAAATGACATAGATGTTTGAACTAACATAATATCTTAAGGCTATCCCTAAGCGGCCAACCGACTGGACTCCCTCTTGGCCAAGAGGATCCCTAAATATGAGATGCTAGCCTTATAAAGGGGAGATCAGACATGCCTTGTCACTCCCCTGCACTTCTTAGAGATGTCCACTGTGACTCATTAATAGGCTTAAGGCTATGCAAGACTTATCTGCAGGTCTTCCATATACACAACAAACCATTGGAGTCTGTCTGATACTAACAGATTCTTCATCTCAAGCATTCCTTTGCATTGACTCCCGGTCTTTTAGACAGACTCTTAACTCTTTCAGCCAATTGTCAGCTAAAGAATGTTTAAATCCACATATGATCTGTAAGCACCCCCTTACCCCTGCTTCCAAATGTTCTACCTTTTGGGCCAAACCAATGTATGTTTTACACACATTAATTTATGATTTCACCTATAATTTCTGTCTCTCTAAAATGTATAAAACCAAAGTATAATCCCACCACCGGGAGAGTCCACTTGCAAAAAGCTTCTTGGGTGTGGCTCCTGGTCAGGGTCCTCAAATTTGAGTCAGAATAAAACTTTTAAAATTATTTTATAGAGTATAGCTTCTTTTTCATCAACACATGTAACCATCCTTTCACAAATAAGAAATTTTAATGAGAAAAATTTTATACCTTCTCTTAATAAGAGAAGGTATAATCTTAGAATAAAAACCAGAATTTTTCATGATAGGGCATACACATTGTTAATTCTGAATGCAGAAAAATTACATGAAATTTTGTTTTGTATGTGTTTTTGTGTGAAAAGTATTTCAAATGATACATTTTCATAGTGATAAAAGGAAAGAAAGAAGGAAGGAAAGGAAGCAAAAATGAAATGGTCGGCTTTTTCCAGGACACTGATTTTTAAAGTCACAAATATTATTAAATATTCAGTTCCCCATGGGTCTATTTATAACAGTGTTAAACTTTATCTAAGTTCTGGGCTCCTATAATACAAAGATAGCTGAGAAATTCCCCCCTCATCCCTTTTTTTGTCCTGAAAAATAGCTATGCTAATAACTAGGACTCCCCAGCATTGGCCTATTCCAAAATATGACCTAGTTCTACCTATCCTGGGCAACTTTCTGTTATCTATTGATAAAACTTGAGGTTTTCTTTCTCTCTTCTTGGAGCTATTTGTCATTAATGGATGTTCTTCTCCTAAAGCAAGAGTCTGAATAAAATCATCCCCTTAATTATCTGGTACATTTTGTCTTTCACAAGGAGAGTATCCATCCGTACCCACCTCTTCCTCGGCCATCTCTGTTGTTAATATAATCAGTGTGGTGTTCTCTTCAAACTCAGAGACATCAAGGAATAGCTTCTCTGTTCCCTTTCTCCCTGCCCTAGGAGCCTGGCTCCTGCTGGCTCCAGGCAGCCCCTCAGATCATGGGCGTCCCATCGGCTATTTACTCAACATGGAACAGGTAGATATTTTCCTGACAAAAATTTCATGTATGTATCTGAATTTTCTTTTTCTTACATTTCTACTTGGGTTAGAGGAAAAGCTTTTGTGAGCAGAAAAAATAAATACATAAATGGATATTTGTTCCTTGAAATTTTACATTAGAATTCATTTTATTAAAATAATGGTTTAAAACCCAATTTTCCTTAAGCATTCAAATTTAATGTATAAATGTTTTTTAAAGATCACTATGGGTGGTGGTTAATAGCATTCAATCATCTCAAATTGAAATGAATAAGCTTATTTAATCAGTTCAATTTATAACTGTCTATTAAATTCTCTTAAACCCTTTATGGTACATTTAAATTCTTTTATTCCCTGACTTTGTGAAACCTTCCAAAGTACAAAGTAAATGTAATCATCTATATACCTAATTCTGAGTGTTGTTAGGGTTGAAAAATACTTCCCTGTTAATTATATAGCTTAACCATTCTAGGTGGTTGGGGTTACCATTTCACAAGAATTGGAGTACCTAATGGACCTTGTCTTGCATCCCTGAGAGAACATACACTTTGGTTGTTTTTACAACAGCAATTCTTATCCTAAACACATCAAATTCATCTAGTTTTTATTAATGTTAAGTTACATTTTATCAAAGGCTTGTCCCTTGTTTTGAGTTTGCAGAATTTCCATGAGGTGGTAGATAATTCTTTCAACAGTTTCCCTATTTGAATGATGGATTATTTTTATATTCTTCCTCTCTGATTGGCCATCGCTCTTTTATGGATATTAAAATGACCTGAAATCAGCATTTTTCACAATAGCCAAGATATGAAATGAATTTACATGCCCATCAGTGGATGAATGGATGAAGAAAATGGGCACATGTATATACAGTGGAATATTACTCAGCCTTTTCAAAGAAGGACATTCTGTCCTTTGGGTAACAGGGATGAACCTGGAGGACAGTAGGTGAAGTGAAATAAGCCAGACAAATGCCACATGAGCTCACTCTTATGTGGAATCTGAAAACTAATCTCAGAAAAATAGAGTAGAATGGTGGTTTCCAGGGGCTCAGGTGGTTGAGGGGGGTAGTGGAGAGATGTTAGACAAAGATATAAAATTTCAGGTGGGTAGCCAGAAGGAATAAGTTTAAGAGTTTTATTGTGTAGCCTTGTCACAATGTATTTTATTCTTGAAAATGGCTCAAGTAGATTTAAGCGTTCTCACCACAAATGAAATGACAAGTATGTGAAGTAATGAATATGTTATTTAGCTTTATTTATCCATTTCACAATATTACACGTTTCAAAACAACAAGATGTACACAATAATTATATGCAAGTTTTATTTGTCAATTAGAAAATAAAAGACTTATGCAGTTGGATTCTATGGATTTCCCCAGACTTGGTCTGTCTGTTAGATCACAGCTTCCAAGATTCCACTAATTGCATCATTAATATACACACTTCTTCTTCTTCTTTTTTCTTTTTTTTTGGCCGGGGCTGGGTTTGAACCCACCACCTCCAGCATATAGGGCTGGCGCCCTACTCCTTTGAGCCACAGGCACTGCCCAATATACATACTTCTTTATGGATTAGTGTTTGTAACACGTTGGAAAAGACTATCACAGCCTAAACCAATGTGAAAAGATGAAAACCCAAGATTCTATAAGGTAGGGAAAAAACAAGAAAAAGCATAGATTTATATCCTAAATGCCAATGCAGTCTTTGGGAATGTACCACCCATAACCTCAGTTCCTGGTAATAGGTATAATACCTATCACAATGTGTACATGAACTCCAATGCTTGGAAACTTTGTGAATGGTTTTAATACATAAAAGTCATTCATTCTATTAATCACATAGAATTAATTCTATTAATCAATCTCATTATCTGAATATAAAATAACTCTTTAAAAAATAAATCCCTAAGTTATATATGACTTTTCAGAAATTTATTGTGAATGAAAGAAGGGTTGTATAAAAATACTATACAGTAAGAGGAGTCCTTCAAATTTTGTGAGTGAGTATATATCACAGAAACAAATAGTCTTGGGCAGTAAAAGAACACAACTCTGCTAAATAGACTATGTGACACAAAATATGTATTGCTTCTGAAGTAAATTAAATATGACTTAGGAGTATGAGCTTAAAGAGACAATTTCTGGCACCAAAGGGCTAGAACCTCTTACAATAAATAAAATAAATCCTAACAAGCACTCTTTCCCCCCCCTTTAGGCCTTTCCTATTTAAGTGATGAATGATTACAAATCAGATATCCAGCTATATAACCAAAGAGATTGAATGGAACTGAGGGACATTTGAAAACAGCAAGTTTCACTCCTTAAACTTTTGGAAACAAAACTATTTCTGGTTGAAGAATGAAATTTTAAACCAGAAGAACATATACTATAAAGGAAAATCTTTAAAGTGATGCCTTCTTTTGAAGATTGCATCTTTTCAGATCCTCACACTTAATCTCAGGAGTGAGCTAGATTTACAGCCACAACTCAAATGTGGAGAAGTCCTTGGCTGGGTCTGGCCGCCCTCACCTAGTCAGCTGGGCCGTAAAACACCTGGGTTGATTTTGTCTATTCTGGAGGAAAGGAGCAAAGGAGTGCAAAGCAATATGAGAAAGGACTTCACTAGGGGAAAATGTGCTGATCCAAAATGTGTCTGTCTTCCCATTGTCCTTGTGACATCTGCCTTTCTTAGCCTTCCATACATTTCCAGTGTCTCCAGGTTCAGAGAGTGCAGACCGATGCCTTTTGATCATAGCAGCGGTTCCTCAACTCAGTGCTCGATTATAGGATTGTCAGCCCCACCATCCAGAAAAATGTCTTAGTTATCTGTGCCACCATTTCCTTACTCTGCTTTTATGTTAAAATAGCTTTTAATAATTTGATTCTGGGTAAAAGAGTTTTCTCAATACCATAGTCAGCTCTGGTTGTTAAAATACTATCTATGGGTTGGGGGGTGGGGATGGTGATTAAACAGCAAACATTGATTTCTCAGGGTGAAATTCTGAGATCAGGCTGCCAGCGTGATTGGGTTCTGCTCCCTTCCTGGCTCACAGTTCACTGTCTTCTTTCTGTATCTTTGCCTGGAAGAGAGAGGGAACTCTGGTCTCTTGCTCTTTCTGTAAGGACACCTCTCACCACCAAGGCTGCAGTCTCCTGACCTTGGCTGTGCCTTCTTGAGGTCCCACCACCAAAGACCACACATTTGGGATTAGAACTTCAACATAGGAATTTGGAGAGGACACATTCAGTCCACAGCAATTAGTGTATAAGTTTGTCATTTTTTAAAACGTGATCTACTAAAATTTTCTCCAATAGGTTATTATGGCAGTACAGCTGGGGATGGGGGAGCATGGGTGGGCAGAGAAATGGCCAAATAAAGAAGACATTTTAGAAATGATCAGCTCTCTATCCTTGTTCTTTTTTTTTTTTTTCTTTTTAATCATTCAGGAGACATTCACCTTTATCTGAGGTTAGTCCAAGAGATAAAGTGTTCAGTCAGGAGGGGCATTGCATCATTTCTCCATCTCATCAACAAAATGGAGGGTTCTGTTCTGTTTGTCTTTACGCCCACCTACACCTCTAGATATTCACGTCAGGGGCATGATGACTGCCCGTGATGGACTAAATCCCTGCATATTCCAGCCAGAAGTCACAAGTCTGCTTCTGAGGCGGTAAACATCACTACCTCATGAGGGCATTCATAAAAGAAGAATGTGGATGCTATTTCAGTGTCAGCATAAACCAGTGAAGAGGAGGAGGATCTGGAGGATACAACACAAGGAGCCAGAAAGCCAAGGCCAAGAACCCTCAGAGCAGTGGGCAGGGGGTTAGATGACAGATGGACGGAGAGGTGGGAGTGGGTGGTGGGAGAACCGTGGGAGCAGTGGGCAGGGGGTTAGACAACAGGTGGGACCAGAGAGGTGGGAGTGGGCAGTGGGAGAACCCTTGGAGCAGTGGGCAGGGGGTTAAACGACAGATGGACGGAGAGGTGGGAGTGGGCGGTGGGAAAACCCTTGGAGCAGTGGGCAGGGGGTTAGACGACAGGTGGGACTGGAGAGGTGGGTGTGGGTGGTGGGAGAGGCGCGCTGGATGTGCAGCCCCAGCAGGGGAGTCTAGTGAAACGGGAGGAACCAAGCTCAAAGTCAGTCTGGGGTTTCAGGGAAGAGGTCTGGTGAGTTCATGTGAGTGAAAATGTAGGGTACCAGGAATATGAACCAGAACTGAGGAGAAGGACTCATTTTTCTAACTTCACAGGTCACTCTCTTTTGGAGGCGATACCCAGCAGCAGAAGAGGAGGAATAGGTGTAGGTGGCTTGGGCTGAGGGCCAGGCGGAGGGCAGGCAGGTAAACCCCGATGCTCTGTGTAGCTGAGAATCAGGTAACTTCTATCTCCCCACTGTCTGTGGTCACCATAAGCACTAACTGAAGAAATAAATCAGAACCCTCCGAACAATCAGAATATCCCGTTAGACCAGAGACAGATACAAGCAGTGTTGTATAAAGCTGCCCATTTCTGAGAATCAAAGGATCTGAGTTGGAAGGGGTGGTGTGAGTGAGCAAACTTCTACCAAGAACTGCCCTTTGGATCTCCTGAAAGCTTTTTTCTAAAAGATAAAATCCTCCAATCCACTGGAAGAACTCAGCCCTATCCCTTTGTCTTTAATATGCTTTTTACCCAACATAGTCTAAAAGTAGAAATCGAATTACTTTTTACTGTCTTATAATAGATTTATCACCCAATATAAGGCAGGGAACATTTTGCTCACTTGAGCCCCTGGGACATATTACTCAGAGGTCATTTTCTCTAGGGCTCTGGTAACTACATACCACAAAATAGGGGGCTTAAAATAACAGAGATTTGCCGTCTCACAGCTCTGGAGGCTAGAAGTCCAAGACCAATTTGTTGGCAGTGCCGTGCTCTCTCTAAAACCTTTAGGAGACCCCTTTCTTGCCTCTTTCTAGCTCTGATGACTTTCCAGCAAACCTCAGCGTTCCCTTCCAAACTCCTGTCATCCTGTGGGGTCCACCGGGTGTGTCCTCACACGGTCATCATTTTTGATGAAGGGTCTGTTCTCCAGTATGACCTCATCATAACTAATTACATCTCAAAGACCCTATTTCCATATAAAGTCTCATTTTTAGGTATTGGGGCTTAAGGAGTTCAATGGATCTTTTTGTGAGGACACAATTCAATCCATTCCATCTTACGTGAGGCTTTTCTAAAGAGATGTGGAAACACTTCTATTTCAGTTCTCAGCCCTGAGTTTGGGTTATGTAAATTGACAATAGAACTGATTTTATTTTTGTGGGATTTTTCTCTAATGTGAACTGCAGTCTTTGTGCACTAGAACAATACATGACCCCCGCTTACTGCCCACCCTGAATTGTAATGAGGGAGTATCTCATCAGCTGAGTAGAGACATTAATGGTGCATACTCATTAGAAGACTTACACGATAGTACAAAATAAATATGATTCAAGGAAGGTGTTTAGATTTCTCAAATTTACTATCTGAACATCTTCATTTCTTGTTTTAGTATAAAAGTATCTAACACTGGTGTCAAGGGTTAAGGTTGAATGGGAGATGGACCAGGGTGATGTACTGAAAGTTTGTGTCTGTCCTTAATTTGTATGTTGAAGTTCTAATCTCCAATGTGGTGGTATTCGAGAGGGAAATTTGGGAATATAATTTGACTTAGATGAGGTCATGAGGGATTAGTGTCCTTATAGGAAGGGACACCAGAGAGCTTGTTTTCATTCTTTCTACAACATGAGAATGCAGGAAGGCAGTCTTCACAGGGCAGGAAGAGAGCCCTTGCTAGAACCACCATGTGGCACTCTGGTTGCAGACTTCTGCCCTCCAACACTGTAGGTAAATCGACTTCTGTTGTTTAAACCCCCCAGTGTACGGTAGTTTGTTATGGCAACTGAGCAGACTGAGACTCTGATGGGCTCTCATGCTACCTAATCACTGTGGACACTATTGAACAACTAGCTCGTCACAGGAGTAGGTAGCTCCTTCAAGCATGATCCATTCTGATGCTTTACAAATAACACATAACCCCTACTTCTGTGTTACACTGTAAGTGTTCCTGTTTTATGGATGAAAAAACTGAAAATCAGAAAGGTTTGATGAACTGAAGCTGAGCTCAAATTTCTCTCACAATCTGCTCCTTTCTCTACCCTCCTATGCCTCATATGGTCTAAGGGTCTTGGGCATGACTTTGTTAAATTGAATTCTGGTTTATTCTCCATAAAATCAACATGGTGTGGACAGCCTGTCAAAAAAGGAGACTATCGGGGCTGAGTCCAGTGGAAATGGCATGATTAGGGTTTTGTTGTTTGTTTTCCCTTTGGAGTGCACTGATAATTGGTGTTATTACAGCTTTATAGATATCCTTGTCTCTTGCCATCTGCAGAGACAAGCAGAAGGTTGGAAAGGGCAGGTGCAGAGATCCTCACCAGCAAGGGCAGGTAGGTCAGGGAGGGAATGAGCAGCCCTTGGCTATGGGAGGCAGGTGGGTTATCTAGAGAGAAGAATCGCAATTTCACAGCTTCATTATGCACAGCGGGGCTTTTGGCCCTGCTGTGGTTCTCTACTTTCATCACCCTGATTGGTAAAGACCATAAACAGTTTTGTTCTGGCTTATGAGCTTGATAAAATGTGTCCCACTATGGACAAGCAAATGGAAACAACATAATCAAGTAAGGGTCTTGAAATATAAATTGGCTCTAGCAGATTGGATATTGAGAAATAATCCATCATCCTCCAGGTTATCAATTGCATTGTTTTTTCTTTATTATAAATAATATCTAAGCCTACATATTTACAGATAGAGTTTGCAATACTCTCTTTGTGGGTGTACATACTGTGTCTTCCTTTGCTGCTTCTTTTGAAACTTACAGAGGAAAAGGTTAATGTAAAGTTTAGAAAATCTTTTTATTTATTTATTTCATTTTATATCGAGACTGAGTCTTACTCTGTTATCCTACGTAGAGTACTGTGGTGTCATAGCTCACAGCAGCCTCAAACTCTTGGGCTCTAGTGATCCTCCTGCCTCAGTCTCCTGCCACCACACTCAGCTAGTTTTTTTTTTTTTTAGTAGATATGGGGTCTTGCTCTTGCTCAGGCTGGTCTGGAACTCCTGAGCTCAAGGGATCCTACCTCTTTGGCCTTCCCGAGTGCTAGGGTTATAGGCATGAGCCACTGTGCCTGGCTTAGAAAACCTTTTTAAAATCTGAAATTATTACATCTTCTCTTCAAGAGTTTCCTTAACTTCAGCCCAAAGGTTATGATTTTAATATAATCACTGTTATTACCAGCATTGTTCTGTTACCTATTTAATTTTTTTTAAAATTCAGAGCCTACTACTTTTTTTCTTTTACTTTACCCAACAGGGGGCAATATGCATCAAATATTTACTGATTATTTAGTTGTAAAATATGGCACAAATACATGAGGCTGACTTATCTCTTCAGATTTAACCAAAGTTACCACTTAGCTTCTTTATTTTTTATCATCCATTTCTTTTAACTACCTTCACATATTTTGCATCTCACTTGTTTGTACTGTGCTTAGGGTGGCTTCCCCACGTATTTTCAAATTTATACATTCTCTTTCAACTGTGTCTAGTTTTTAAGTCTAAGCACCTGTCGAATATTTTAAAACATTTAAAGATTAGCTATTGTTAATATTTGAATAGTGATATAATTCTATTTTAAATTGACCTGTTCTTTTTTCTATAATATCCTATTCTTGTTTCATGAGTTTTCTTCCTTAAAAAAAAAAAAAAAAGTTTAAAATCTATTTTAAGGGCCTTTAAAGTTGCTCTATTTCCTTTAGTTTGTCAGATATGGATTCTCTGATTAGTTGTACTTTCTTCCTGTTGTCAAGGCTGCTGTGTTTGTAGGTCTTTGTACATTTAGTTTATCCACAGTTGGTTAGTCTTCAGTGAGGATCCTGTGTTCCCTGCATCATGTAGGAACTTTGATGGGATTGTTCAAAATGTTTCCATCAGAGTCCCATTGGGTTCAATGATTTTAGTCAAATTCTTAATTAGTTTTGTGTTCAGGATTTCTTCTTCATTTTGGTAGTCTACCTTTTGTTATCTTCCCCATCCATATGTGATACAAGCTAAGGACCCCAGTTCTAGTTAGTTATAGCCTAGACTGATTGGCTCATGCCTAACAAAACTGTGGGCCTATGAATGCAGATTTTCTAGTTCTAGTTCACAGACTTGGACATCCTTTTTTACTTAGCCTTATGGCCCAACATTAGATCTCTAGCCCCAAAGATATGTGTTCAATCTTGGTACCCCTAATAGATGATGGGGACTTAGTCTAAGGAAAATTTTCTTTTCTTTTTTGATATCAGCTATTTCTTTCAGATTTCTAGATGTTATTTCATCCAAAATTACTATGTATTTTTAACAAGGTGGGGTGCTGCCTATATCTGCTTAGCCCATTAGCTTGTCTAGAAGACCTGGAGGATTTTAACATTATTTCCATTTTATAGATGAGGATACAGGTAGTTGAGGCTAGTTGAGCCTGTGGTAGAAATGCAAGCTTGACTGCTAGTGCACATTTTATATTTGCCAGATAATAAGTGAGTAAATTAAGTTTTATGAGAAATTGAAAGTAGGCAAAGCAGCTGGGAATGATAAATACAGTTAATAAGAATCACTGAAGCAAAACTTACAGATTCAAATATATTTTGGGGACAGGCCAGTGAGAACAAGCAGATTGTAATACAATAGAGAGTGGTAAGGACAGCGGCTAACTGGAATAGTCATACCCTGTTTATTTATTTATTTATTTATTTTTATTAAATCATAGCTGTGTATAAGGGCATATGTGAAACTTAGTAAATGTGGAATGTAAATGTCTTAGCACAATAACTAAGAAAATGCCAGGAAGACTATGTTAACCAGTGTGATGAAAATGTGTCAAACGATTCATGAAACCAGTGTATGGTGCCCCATGATCACATTAATGTACACAGCTATCATTTAATAAAAAAAAAAAGTAAGGAAAGAGCATCTCCACAGCAAATAAGCAATCAACAAAATGGAAATATAACCTGTGAACTAGTATAAAATAATTTTAAATTATATATCTGACTTAGTTAATATCCAAAATTTATAAAAACTTAATAACTTGAAATCAGAAAATAACCTGATCAAATAATGAACAAAGAACCTGAACATGTGCTTCTTTGAAGAAGACAGAGAAATGGCCAAGAAATATATGAGAAGGTGCTCAGTATTACTAATCACAAGAAAAATGCAAATTGAAACCACTGTGAGATAGGCTATTATCAAAGAGACAAAGGATAATCAAAGTGGTCAAGGCTGTGAAGAAACGAGTATCCTAGTACATTACTGATGGGAACGCAGATTGATACAGGCGTTATGGAAAAGAGTATGGTGAAGGAAATCAAAAATAGAACCACTATATGATCCAGTAATCCTCTTCTGAGTATATGCCACAAAAGAAAAATGCCATGTTGTAGAGATATGACCACTCTCATTCTCACTGCAGCATTATTCATGATAGTCAAGATAAAAAAAATGAGCCAAAAAAATTCCTCTCAAAACAACAGCAACAGCAACAACAACAAAACAACTAGTAAATACATTGGGTTCATCAAGATAATCCAGTGTTAATTAATTACATCTCCACATAGTCTTTTTCCTAATAAGGTACAATAAACAGGTTTTAGTGAATGAATGCTGGACATATTTGGGTCCATTATTCAGACTATTATACACATGCTGCCCTACATGATAAAGTAAGAATGACTTCAAGAATAGAGCTATAGGTCCAGATCCCAGACTATGAGCCACAGAGCATTCTTTTTAGAACTTGAAGCCTAATGGAGTTTACTCAGCTGAATTTTGAAATCGTTTGAAAACAGTGACTATTTTTTCTCTCTTATTTTTTCCACATTTTAATGGGAATGTCTCTACCTATTTAACCATTGTATTTTAGGAGCAGATACTTGTTTTCTAGTTCAACAATCCCAAATATAGAGAGTAATTTTGCCTTGAAAAAATGATTATATTCAGAGCCTTACTCAACCACTCCTAAACTTATTTAGATTTTTTTGAAACAGAGTTTCATTATGTCACCCTCGGTAGAGTGCTGTGGTGTCCAGCTCACGGCAATCTCAAACTCTTGGGCTTAAGTGATCTATTGCTTCCCAAGTAACAGGGACTACAGGCACCTGCCACAATACCTGGCTATTTTTTTGTTGTAGTTGTCATTGTTGTTTAGCAGGCCTTGGCTGAGTTCTAACCTGCCAGTTCCTGGTGTGTGTGGCTGGCGCCCTAACCACTGAGCTATGGGCTATGAACGTAATTTCAATTCTTATCATTGTGGGACTGTGCTTTCATTTCATTTTTGGCTGTCCCTTGGAGGACTAGAGGCTACTCGGATTCCTTTACCTGCTATCAGGTCTATATTAGCAATGGTAGGTCAAGTTCCTTTCACTCCTGAATCTCTCTGACTTCTCCTTTTGCCACATTTCTCAGACTCCAGCCAGTAAGTGTCTGTTTTTAAGGGCTTGTATGTCTACATTGGACCCAACAAAATAATCCTGAATAACTTTTGTATTTTAAGGTCTACAAAACTTTAACAATTACATCTACAAAATCTCTTTCTCATGTAATTTAAAACATTTCCAGGTTCCCATGGTTAGGGTATGGGCATCTTTAGGGGTCCATTCTTCCTACTATAGTCTGTTTTCCACAAAGATTCATATCCCTTTCAAATACAAAATCAGTTCTACTCATTCCAAGGTCCCCAAAGGTTTCATTCTCTTGTAACATCTAGTCAAAGTTGATAATAAAGAGTATAATAACAAAATAATACTAAAGAATCTATTTTATGTAATCATTATAAATATTTTCTGAAGTCATCTAAAATGATAAAAATGGCTCTAATAGCATACATTCTCAATATTAAATGTAATTTCTAAACATTCTCTCCTCCTTCTTCACAGTTTCACTAATTTCCTAATTATTGCACCCTCTCAGTCTCTATTTCAAATCCTTTATTTCTCTTAAACAATGACTGGATGAAGGATGTGGCAATAATGATAGCTGTTCTAGTGATATTTTTTGTCATACTACTCTCAGTTTTATTCTTGACACTAAAGTTAAGTGGACAGAAAGAGTCATAAATCTAAAACTATCTTTTTTACAGAGAATATTTATATTCTATTCCATTGTAAAAATCTCCATTTCTGACTATTTATTAGCCCAAGTTTCACCCTGTTTCCAGAGGGAAACATTGTAAGCACCAAATTATGTTATTTTGGTTATGCTTTAATAGTCTGAGGTTAAATTGTAGTTTGTCCCTCTATGAATAAGCTTATTTCTATTTCAAGGGTGAAATCAAAGAGTAGCTCAGGCTACTTTATCCCCTATCCTTTAGCTAATAACACATAGAATCATAACTGTCCTCATATTTAATCTATCTCCTACAACAAGTAGGTCAATTTTGTGTTGTTTCCATCTCTAGTAGGCTCAAAAAAAGAATGTAATGCAGGTCTCTCCAAGAACATTTTGTGATATTGCTTTTCACATAGATCAAGTAAGGCTGATCCTATGTATTCCATTCTTTGACAATTACCAAGCTTTAACTTACTTGGACATTTAAAAACTCTGTTCATCCTATTTACTTGAAGGAATTTCATCATTTCTCCAGTTTTGTTCAGCCAGAGAATTTCAAGTAATGGATATTTTGCTGGAAATGATTGCAATTTTACTCCAGATTTTCCTTTCCGATATAGATGAGGACTAACACATCCTCAGTTACATGATATTGTTCATAAAATTTAATGTAATCAGGTGTAATCTATGAAGGCATAAGTAATTCTCATTGCTTTCTTGGTATAATTTCCTCAAATGAACATTAAACATCTTACATGTGCCACTAGATGTTCAAAAATGATATAGTATATGGAATTCTGAAGGAAAAGGTGTTTTTGAGTTTACAATTTTACCATTCCAAGTAATTTCTCATAAGATCAAAATAGTCAAGAACTTACACAATGCACTATTACTGTTGAGTGCATAAAAATTATTTAAGAAAAATAGCCCTGTGATGAAAATGAGAATGTATAAAAATTTTATAAATAACTATAATAATACATATAAGAAATAAACAAGACAATTCAACCAGTGAAATACATAGTTATGTGTTTCATTATATAAAAAATATTTATGCTATGGTTAAAAAGGTAATGACTAAATAAAAGTACTTTAAAAAAAGCTTATAATCTAATTACTGACTATCAATTGCTAGTGATGTCACAGCAAAAGAGAAAACCAGATATTATACCTTTCTAGACATAGGAACTTAATACAAGAGCAACATTGTGCCTTTAATGCTTTCTTACAAAAAAAAAAAAAAACAAGAAAAAAAGAAAAACTCATTAAACTTTTATTTCTATATCCAATTTATAGGACATGGAAGAAAACAATATGTATTAAGAAAAATGACACAGATACAGTCATCAAAATGTAGACATAGGAAGCCCTGCCAAAGAAATGATCTAAGCTCTTCAATAAATACATTTCAAGAAAATAAAATGAGAGAGATGGAAGAAGACCCCCTAAAGAGATGTTACAGGCATATCAATCAATTATAATCTGTTTAAATATTTGGGTGTCTACATAAGCCAATCAACTAACTAATTTTGACATTTGGAAAAAGACAATTGGGAACATGAGTATTGTTGTTATCTCTGATGTTTTAATGAATTATTAATTTTTAAGTATAATAATGGTATTGTAACTATGTTGGGAAAATTCTTATCTTTTATTTACATGTACTGAAATATTTATAAGTAAAATTATATGATATTTGGGACTTTTTTAAGGGAAGCTAAAGTAAGAGGATCACTTGAACCCAAGAGTTTGAGGTTGCTGTGAGCTAATGACACCGTGGCACTGTACCAAGGGTGACAAAGTGAGACTCTGTCAATAAAAAGTGAGACTCTTTGTCAAAAAAATAATAATAAAAGTGGGGGGGGGAAGAATGTGATATTCATGATGGTCTAGTTAAAATAAAACTGGCAAGAGTTTGTATTTATTAAAACAAGTTGATGGGAACATGAATTACACTAATATTTCTCTATTGTTGAATATCTTTAAAATTTTTTTTATACTTAAAGTTAAAATAGAAAATGACATGATGACAATTTCTGGAGGATGGAGGAGAGAGAAAGAAAAAGAACCTAAAAGGGTGTCACAGAAATTAAACAAGTCATTTCATAAATGAAAGATCAAATCAGGCAGAACTGAAGAAAAAAACTTGGAAATTATAAGAGCATATGGAAAAATAATACAGTAAACATGAATAAAGAAGTAAAACATATTCAACTTGGGTTAAGATAAATGCATTACAAAATAAGAAATCCAACACACATTTAACTGTATTTATAAAAAATAAGTAAAAACAAAATTAGAATCAGCAATATTTAAAGATAATATTTTTTCTCAGAATTGATGAAGAAAATAAAAGACTAGTTATCAACAAAACACAAACAAAAATCTTCAACAAATACACACTGATTAGGAAAATGTATATAGAGACTGTGAGGCATACTGCAGGGAAACTTCAGGACACTATATACAAAGGAAGTGTTTCCAAGTTCCAGACCATAATGTCTAATTAAATTTAATAAGAAAAAAGAAGACACACAAGAAGCCAGAGCACAAAGAAAGAATAACTTCATACCAGATATCAAATGTCCATGGATTAGAAGATTAAATATTGTTAAAATGTCCATACTACACAAATTTATCTACTAATTCAACGTAATCTCTATTAAAATATTAATGACATTCTTTACAGAAATAAAAACATCCCTAAAATTTGTATAGAACCACAACAGACCTCATATAACCAAAGTAGTCTTGTGAAAAAACAGACAAACCAAACCAAACAACAACAAGCTGGAGGTATCATTATTCAATTCAAAATATACTACAAAGTTATAGCAACCAAAACATCACAGTATTGACATAAAACAGACACATAGACAAATGGAACAGAATAGACAGTTTAGAAATCCACTTATCTAAAGACAAATTATTTGTTTAATTTCCTCTCAAGTATTACTTACAATTCCTAACCAATGATTTTTGGCAAAAAATTCTAAGAAAACATTTTGGGGAAAGGACATTCCTTCTGTAAGTGCTTCTGGGAAAACCAGACAGCTGTAACTACATGTTGAAGAACAAAACTAGACCTCTATATCTCACTGTATAGATAAATCTATGCAAAATTGATTAAAGATTTAAATGTAAGGCCCAAAACTATGAATCTACTAGACAAAACATGGGGAAGGGGGAGGTTGGATGGAGGGAGGGTAACAGTGAAACCAAACCTACAGTGCATAGTGCAAGGGTACATGTCAAATCTATTAAGTGTAGGGTATAAATGTCTTAACACAATAAGTAAGTGAGGTGAAGGCTATATTAACCACTTTGATGTAAGCATTCCAAATTGTATATAAAATCAGCACATTGTACCCCATAAATGATTTATGTATTTATGACTTAATAAAAATAAAAAAGGAATACATCCAAAAGACAATTACAGGATGTTCTTGTAACAATTAGACATCATAAATTGCCACATAAAATTCCTAACCTAATTATTAAAAAATAAAATCAATAATATATTAAAAATTTTTTTAAAAAGTTAAGAGACAACCTACAGAATGGAAAATATATTTGCAAACTATAGATATCTCTTACAAGGTATTTTTTTTTTTTATTAAATCATAGCTGTGTACATTGATATGATCATGGGGCACCACACACTAGCTTCACAAACCATTTGACACATTTTCATCCCAATATTCAACATAGCCTTCCTGGCATTTTCCCAGTCACCGTGGCATG